>CM047810.1:88033014-88247947 GCA_026214975.1 Gentiana macrophylla
AAGCAATTCACCATCAAAGATTTTGGAAAATTGAGATATTTCCTAGGCATTGAAGTTTGTTAGAACTCCTAGCATATCAATTTCTCAAAGAAAATACACTCTTAATCTCATAGAAGAATATGAATTTTGAGAACAAAACACCCTTAAGACACTATGGAGTCTAGGCAAACTTTCTGACATGGTGATTCACCACTTTTTGAAGACAACACCGCTTGTAGATCATTAGTAGGCAAACTTATCTTACTTTTACGGACGAGATATTTGCCTTTGCAGTTCGTGATTGAGTCAATTTCTTGACACTCTACGAAAATCATATTAGGCGACACATGATCTGGCTGAGGTATCGAAAGCCAACCCTAGTCAAGGAATCTTGTTTCCAGGAAAACAATGATCTTGTACTCAAAGGATTCTGAGATAGTGATTGGGTTTGGTTGTCTGAAACAAGAAAATCAATATCAGGCTACATGATGTTCCTGTGGAGATGCATCAATCTCTTGGAAGGCAAAAAACAAACTACTATAGCAAGAAGTTCTTGGAGGCCGAATATGGGGCTATGGCAAATGCAAATTATGAAATTCAATGGCTCATTTACATTCTTAAAGATCTGAAATTCCGGTTCAAGCTGCCACTCTTTGTCTTATATTGTGATAATGCCGATTACCTTGCACATTGCCCATAATCCTCTCTTCCATGAAAGAACCAAACACATAGAGATTGATTGTCATGTTATAAGAGACAAAGTAAAATCTGGACTTGTCAAACTACTTACTTAGTCAACACAAAAGAACAAATAGTGACATTCTCACCAAAACCTTGGATGCACCTATTTTCTCTTATCTCGCTAGACAAGCGGGAATTTCAAAGATATTTGAGTTCGAGTAGCTAAAAGGAATGCTAAGTGCAAATTTGTTCATGTACCACTCTCAAACTTAGAGGTGTTCAAATATAAATTTGAAGGAATGTTGAGTGCGGTCAATTGAGACACTCTCTCTTTGGTAGTATGAAGACACAATTGATCTGGCGACAAGTATGAAGACACAACAACTTTCTTTGAGTAATCTAGTGTAGTGTAATGTAAAAAACAGCTTATTCGATTATTGTTTGTTGTAACTTCTTGTAACTTACTTAATCGATTCATAAAGGTGTATGAAGTTATAAATACCCAATGATCGGCACACTGAAAACTCAACTTGTAATTTTCAGTTCATCAATAATAATTCCGCATTTTACTTTCAGCTTATAATTCTATAAACTTTATCAAGAGGGAACATACTTCTTTTCAGAAAATACTTGCCAATGTTGAGGCTAGTATAGCGGCCATGGTGGAGGCTGAAGTCACGGCCAGGCTGGAGGCCGAGAAGAAGCAGTATAAGCTTATAAAGCCTCCGAGGAGCTCGTAAAGAAGATCAACTACAAAGCCGTCGCGGGCTTTGATGAGGCTCTATCACATCGCTGATGTCTCAAGTGATCTCAGATGGTAGGACCCCAAGTTTAGAGACACTGCATGACTGGGACCTCACTGATCAGTATGATCCAAAGTTGAGGGTCTTTCACCATGAAATTTCGTATAGTGATGAGGAGCTAGAAGCTTGTGCTAAGGAGATAGCAGAGTGAGCGGCGACGCCGTGGAGCCCGCCACCTAGGAATATGGTAAACTTGAGGTTCATGGTTAGTGGTCCCCGACTACAACTCTGGCATTTGTTATTGAGAATCCTACCGCCGTGGACCCGACCAGGCGCCTACTATTGCACCGGATCTAAATGATGAGAATATCAATGATAAGAGCATCCAAATTTAAAGAAAGCGATCTCAAGCGAGTGATGGCTTTTTCTTAGCCATTCAGAGATTTGATGTTTGTAATAGTGTAACCTTCATTTCCGTTACTCTTGATAACAATCATCTTGTAATGACTGAACTTTTTGTCAAATTTGATCTGTGGTGTCCGCTCTTTTCAGCCTTTATGAATGCACCTAGTTATTTTCCATTTTGCTTGAATTTTTACAAGTGTTGCGATTGAATCCGTTTGAGTGAGATAAGCAACGATCTTTTCAACTGTTTGTCTTGATTCTGAGTGTTTGTTCTTTTTGCTCGAGATTTTACCCTCTTTCGAGTCCGCCCCTTGAGTCCGACGAATTGATAGGTAGGTAGTGTGGACCCCTTGTTTTGAATAAGGTCAAGGGAGCTAAACTGCGAGCTTGTCATAAATAAATGTCGAGCTTCACACTTAATTGAATCATACTTAACTGAATCACACTTAGTAGAATCGAACCTACTCTTGTCAAACTTGTTACTTGTTTAAAAAATTTCAATGTGTGGCCCCATTGTTTTAGGCAAGGTTGGAGGCTCTTGAGATATGACCTTGGCTGAAACAGATGTCGAGCCCAATACTTGTGTCAATTGAACTTGAATGCAACCATACGATAAACGTAGAAATCGGACTTTAAATTAGCTCCGCTTCGCCGCGTAGGGCGGATTGGATACTTGACAGATTAAAAAACGTAAGTGTTAATGTTGTAACAATGAAAATCAGGAAGCTATAAGGCTCATCGCACCACGTTTATTAGGGAGAGTTTGTACAAAACGAGAGTGTAATTGTTCTTGTTGTATCAACGAATAGACAAAAAGCTAAGATAGCTTGACCATACGTATATAGGGTGAGTTACGATATGTGTGCAATGCACAACTACTACTCATAATAGGACTAGATCTATTGTAGCGAGTAATGGCGGGTCAAGGTCGAATCCCACAGAGACTCGTAGATGCGTTTAATTCGATTGAGTATCACAATTACGGTCTACGAACAACTATGAAGCATAAAGCAAACAATGGTGCCAATCAACACACAAGATTATGCAAGTTCAACAAAAGCACACAACGACTTCTATTGTATTAGTCTAACTATGAGTGCTTAGTTATTCCCCCAATATATGAACTGATCTACCCCGTGGTGAATTTTAGATCTTTATTGACTCACGAGTGCTAATCCCTAATATTACGCTACTTCTATTGAAAGAACAGTAGGTACCTATGTGCAATTAACATCCTTCATCGGTTGTATTGATTCACATGCAATAAGAATTAGGACTAGCCGGATCAAGACCGAAGACCTCCCTAAGAAGCTATCGTAAATTGACTAGCATGTTCCTAAGGATTGATCATGACTATGTCCGAACTAAACACTTCACTTTATCGTCCTTCATGTTAATTTACGATGACATGCAAATAGTTTATCAGGCTACAAACATGTAAATTAAATATGTCGATCAGACGTAGTTGGCACCGATTATCATGAAAAAAGATTTACTAGGTATCCCGCACCTAAGATAAAGACCGTCATAATTGCAGAAGAACGCAACCTCCATTTCATGATTTCTTCACCAACTATTCAGATCTATACACATATGGGGTATAATAAACTAACTACTACATAATTAAAACTAATAGTAACAATCAAATCATATTCATCACAACAAAAGAACGGTAGATCTACATCAGAGAAAGTCAGGAAATCGTACCCTCAAAGATGAGTGAAAATCTCCCTCAGATCTCTCCTTAAGAGGCGAATCCATCAGATCCGTGACTAGAACTCATAAATAAAGAACAAAGAACTTTTATTGCATAATATGTGTCTTGAGTGAAAATTGTACATACAATTCGAGGCTGATCTTTGCTTATTTATAGTGTTACAACCAACTTAGTAAACCACAAAAACTACCCCTCGTCCAAGAAAATGCGTTTTTGAAGTCTCAGAATTCTCGCGATTGTGGCAATGCCTCACGCAACCGTGTGGGTATTTTTGTCCTTTTCTCTTCTCGCCTACTTATCTAAAGGTTCTGGAATGCCCTAGGCCCAACTCTTCATCCAATCGGATCCACAACTCGTCCAAACACTCAAATGATTATTGTTTCACGAAAATGGTAAATAATATCGAATCGGGAATATAGGCGTTAGATGCAAATTACTCGACTCGTGAACCCGTTATGTGACATTCAATACAAATGGTTCATTTAAATGGTTGAAAACAACTACTTTTAGCTTAGAATTAGTGAAATGTTGATGACGTAAGATGTATCATTTTGAGCGTCATCAAGTTCCAAATAAATAAAAGCGGAGTCACTCAAGTCGAGAACAAGAGTGATCGCCATAACCACTTGCCGATTCTACACGGGTATCTCTTTAAGTTGTCCGCATGCCAAGGCCGATTGAATTCGAGGCCGTTTTTGTCCTTTAGAACATAAGTCCCGTTTTTAATTTCTCTTGCGACCTGAAATGGACCTTCCTAGTTCGCTGATAACTTGCCTTTGTCGGCCTTATGCCCGGAGGCTTCTCTTTTGCGTAAAACGAAGTCACCCACTGTAATGAGTGATTTCAGATTCGCTTGTCATAATGTCTCTTTGCGACTTGCTTACAATTGATCGGCCCGACTATAAGATTTTAGTCGCTTTTCCTCCATCTAGGTCGAGCTCGACTTGTCTATTGAAGCGATTTGCGGCTTGGTGAACTACGAGACTCTAAGGCTTGGTAAGGCCATTTCGACCGGTGCCATGGCTTCCGAACCATATGTTAAGGCGAAAGGGTTTCACTGTTGTCGTCTTGCGTGATGTTTGGATAGACCATAGGACCATGAACAATTAAATCGACCCATTTCTGCATTTTCATCTAGGCTTTTTAATGCCTTGAGGACCTGTTTGTTCACATTTTGCTGACCATTTCCTTGCGGATAGCATCTGAGAGATTGCCAATGCTTCACGTTATACTCGGTGCGAGCTTGGTGAATTCGTCCACTGAACGTGGCTTATTACCGGATACAATTTCTCGATGGATCCCAAAGGGTCTATACTTGGTCAAGTAGGAAGTAAATAATGTCTTTCGAGGCTATCTTTACTAAATTCTTGGCTACAACCCATTTGGTGAAGTAATCGGCGGCGACGACGGCGTATTGGCAATTAGATCGCTCTTTAGGGATCGGGCCGATAAGATCAATTCCCTACATATCAAAAGGCCAGGCTGAGACGATGATACTCTATTCGACTAAAGGAAGTCTGTGTATGTTGGCGAAGCACTGACATTTATCACATTCCTTGGCTTATTTCTAAGCGTCGTCGGCGAGCTCAGGCCAATAATGTTAGGAAATCAACGCAGAGGCAACGGAATTTAAAATTTGATTTCCTTTTACCAAGATCGACTTCGTTTAAGCAACAAACGTAGAAGTAGTAAACGAGAAAGTTACATTGGATGATCTAAAAGATCGAAACTTTATCGTCTATGAAGGAGTAGTGGTGCAGGAGCCGCTTAAACATTCGGCCTCTACCGCTAGTCCACACGAACAACCCGCCGGGATCCCGCCTTGGATTACTTTACTAGAAAAACTCGGTTCTTGTAGACCGATTTTTCTCTCTCTCAAACTCTCTCACAGGAAGCTCTATTTTTAGTAAATTAGAACTTTTCTAATTGTGACGATACAAAAGATCTAGACACCCACCTCCTATTTATAATGTAGGTGGCGCCCTAAGATGTCCCAATTTGATTGGGAGAACCTTCATGTATGAAGTGGGGAGAAAGAAAACATTTTTCTAATAAAATAAAGCAAATATCTTGATTGATTTATCTCATTAATATTTAATATCTTATATTAAATATTTTTAAAATATTATCAATATTTAACATTGAATATTCTTTATTATATTACTATGTGTATATATATATATATATATATATATATATATATATATATATATATATATATATATATATATATCAATTATACATGTGTATATATATCACATATATATATCACATATATATCTCATATATATACTTATATCCAATATTAATACATAATAATATAATATCATGATTAATTAATTTGCAAAATCCATGTGTATCATAATACACAAATTTATTACATATATAATATACATATATATTTAATTAATCAAAATAACTAATATCTTGTATTATATTTATTCATAATAAATAAATACCATAATATTAATTTATCACTATAACACTTTATAGTCGAGATGAAAAGTTTCCTTATTTGGTTATCACTATAACCGCATTTTAATCCGGCTAGATGTTCTTATGTGTGTGACCCGATAGGCTTCCGAATATGTTGGCCGTAGGCACAAAGTGCCTTTACCAAAATACCCTTCATACCTAACGATCATGGATAGCGTCTAGCAACACGCCATGACCCCAAATCATCGGAAGATTCAAATGCAATGACTACACGATTAACACAATTAACACGACTAACACGATTCTGGATCCACAGCCATTTTGGTTAGCCACTACATCAACGTATAACTGCTAGCAATGACTCGGCCGTTGTGGCGCGGACATTGTTGAAGTGCTGGGCTCGGTGATGGGTTGCGAACTAGACTACTCGGAGCTGAATCTCGTTTCTGCTATGAAGTCTGCCAAGGCATGAGCCTCTATTACCTTTCTGGGCTGATAGCGTATATCGAACTCTGTCAATTCGATGGCCCAGCGAAGTAGGCGACTTGAAAGGTCGGGGTTGTGTAGAACTTGGCGGAGTGGGCTGTCCGATAGTACATGAATTGTATGCGACGAAAAATAAGCCCTTAATTTACAAGCGGCTACAACAAGCGAGTAAGCTAATTTTGTATATTAAAATAGCGACTCTCACCGGATGAGAGCCTCGCTTACATAATAAGCGGGATTTTGAGGGTTCGGCCTCTTTTACAAAAACGGCACTGACCCGATCTGAGACCGTCAAATACAAAAACAACTCGTCGCCAATGACCGGACTAACCAAAAGTGGCGGCTTCCCCAGATTGGTTTTCAGAGCTTGAAAAGCTAAGGAGCATTCTTCAGTCCAAGTAAAAGTCCTGTCTCCTTTGAGAGTTTTAAAAAAAGGGAGGCACTTATCTGTAGATTTAGAGATGAACCTGCCAAGAGCTATGATTCTGCCATCAAGCCTCTGAACCTCCTTGATGCATGTTGGCTCTTTCATGTTTGGGAGTGCCTCTATCTTTTCCGGATTGGCCTCGATTCCACACTGGCAGACCATAAATCCCAGAAACTTTCCTGTCTAGATGCAAAATGTACATTTGGCTGGATTCAATTTCATGGAATGTTTTTGGACATTTTCAAGGTCGTGGAGTGGCCATGGCGGTGACTTGACGACCATGTCGTTGATATATGCCTCATATTTTTACCGATCTGTGCGTTGAATACCTTGTTGACTATTCTCGATAGTTTGAACCCGCATTCTTCGGCTCGAATGACATCATTTCATAGTAGTAAAGGCCTCAGGTGGCCTGAAGGTGGTCAACTCCTTGTCGCACTCGCCATTTGACTGATGATAACCGAATAGGCGTCAAAGAAACTCAACACTTGAACCCCACGATGGCTTCAACTATATATTACAGCCGATCCTGGGTAGAGCATAGGGATCTTTAGGGTATGCCTTATTCAGATCTGTGAAATCCACACACATCCTCCACTTACCATTGTGCTTTACGACCATAACGATGTTGGCGGCCATATCGGATATCACGAACTCTTTTATTTTGTCCGCTTGCATAAGTTTATCGACCTCAACCTTAATGGTGAGCTCGTAGTTGAATTGGCTTAAAGGTAAGGTCGACGTTTAGATAGTGTAGAGCAACCTCGGGTTTAACACCCCGCATATCTCTGTCACAACCCAAGCGACCTCAATTGGGATAGCTTTTGGGCGGTGTGCGGCTTGCGTATGACCCCCCGCACACTCCTCGTGAAGCTCTGTTAAAATCCCTTATAATTTTTCATGTCGGACACATCGTAGCAAAGGTTTTGTGAAGAGATCGCCTATAAAGTATGCCATTGAGCGATTGTGTACCGGACGCTCTTTTAACCAAAGCGCGGGCTGCTTTGGATCGATGGGTAATGTTCTTGCACATGTGGGCGCTTGATCTAATCGATCCAACATGGTGTTGTGGGCTCGATATCCATGATCTCGGTTCGATTGATGATGGGCTCGAGAGAGATATTCGACCATAAGCGACGGGTCGCCGATTTCTCCTCGATATCAATTTTGATAACTAATTTGCCCGTAGATTACTTTCACGGACGATTCTAACGAAGTCCCGGTAATTGAAGTTATTCTTCAATTTTTGACGAGCTTGAGGTATTGTTGTAAAATTTCACATCTAGCCGTAAGAACTAGAGTTCGATAAACTACAAGTTGGGAGTTGCAAAATACCTCGATATTTTCAACATTCGAGGGCTTGTCACGAGTTCCAGGCGGCGATGGCGGCCTCGTATTCTCGCTTTCGGTTATTCGAGCGGTGAAGTCAAATCTTAGAGCCTTTTCAATTTCTTGATTGTTCCTGGCTCGACTAACACGATTCGCTCTCACGGACATTTTGGTTAGCTTGCTACATCAACGTATAAGCGCCAAAGAAAGACATGCCATGTTTATCTAAAAGATGCGTCGGGGCAATCCTCGTACTCTGAACATGAGAAAACGAAAATAATATAAAAAAAGTAGATTCGTCCAAGCAATCTAAGTAAACACCCAAAAGACTAGAGATCTTCAACTGGCCTTGAAAAGCCTCTGGACACATACCAAAGAATCGCTCTCCAGGACAAAGTCTCCTAATACCCGTTCGTTTAGCTCAACAATTGCCAAAAAGAAAATGGCCTTCAACTCTATAAGCTCCCGACATATACCTGGATCAAAATGAAAAGAAAACGATACAACGATCCAACTCTCACCGTACCAGATAACAATCGCACCACCTCGACGATCTTACGTCACTACATCATCCATATCGTACTTTATTACACCTTACCACATCCATATTGTTTTTTATTACACCCTTACCGCTGCCTCCCAACCGAGTATATTTTAATTTTTGACGGGTAGTTTATTAATAAAAAAATACTACAATTCCCTAAAATTCACATAAAAAATCCATAAATATTAAATTTATCCTGATGTCTTAAACAAGTGAAATGCTAGTATTAATTAAATATCAAATACCTTGAAAAATTCGTCCTAATTCCGGTGCTTTCCCTCTCCTTTGCCCTTCCTCTCTCTTTCGACGTAATTTTAACCATTCCCTTCAGCTTTCAGGTTTCACAACTTCCTCTTTCAAAAAAGCGTTTTTGATACCATAACCATAATCGCAAGTTTTCTTTGTGCTAATACGAAGCCGCTGATCCACCTTCTCTGCAAAAATCAGGTACTTGATTTTAATTTGTGCGAGAATTTTGTAGCCGTGCCAACTTTTTCTGGCTTATCTATGATAAATTGATCCCTTTTTTTTTTTAATTCGCATCTGATGTTATTCGATCTTTCCGATTGATGTTTTTTATCTGAAGATCTAGCTATTTCTGTTTTTTTTTGTTTTTTTTTATTTGAATTGATAAAATTGGAAGTTGTTGATTGTTTATAAGAAATTGAGATAGTCTTAATTTTACCCCAATATTTCCTGCTCATCCTTGAATAATTCGTTTATGTTGCTCTAATGGACGAATTTACTATAGCTCAAGAATACAAAACATTGAAGTTTGTTGCCAGTATCTGGGACAGGACCGCTATATGTTTATTTGTCCCAATTGCACTATGTAACAAACTATATCCTCTATACTACCAAAATCGTCATATCTTCTCATTTGATCCATATTCGCGTTGTTTGAAAAAAGTAAGAGCGTCATATCTTCTCATTTGATCCATATTCATGTTGTTTGAAAAAAGTATTCGGTTGGTTACTGAATGCAACCCAGTTATTGAGACATGTAGTCAAGAAACTCGACCAAGAAGAGTTTCTTTAAGAGATTGGTAATGAATACAAAAATGTTCTGTGCTTGTGCATATCGGAAAAAGGTTGGCTTGTTTGAGATGGAAAGCTGGAAATTTTTGTATCTTTATAAAAGTGTATTTGTTGCTGATAGTATTTACTGATTTGGATTCGTCTTGTTGAATGGATTTTACTGAGATGCATCCAATGCGTCTTTATGCAAGGTTCTAACAAATTTTTTGGTTCTTGATGCATTGTGCAGGAACAATGACTCTTGCACAGAATTGCCATCCCTCACAGCTTGTCCCTTTGTATTATGATTGTAGCTTTTACTATGGTAGAAACCAGGATGTTTCTGTTCCTGCAGCTGACCCCTCTGCCTACTACAACTATATTATCAACCTCAACCAAATGAAAAGTTATAGTAACGTTCATGATTACTCCAGGAAGTGTCAAGCATATGACTCCACATACACCAATTATTATAATCCTGAGATTGTCCCTTCTGCTAAGAGGAGAAAAATTTCCAATGTTGCTTCAGGATACGGTATAAACTCATGTCAGCCTTTACATGATACCGTTTATTATCAGCATCGCAGTGGTAACCAGAACTTCAGTGCCACTCACTCCAATGTGCCCAAAGATATCTGCTCCACCATCAATGCCGGTTTAGGTGTTGCTGCCCCGATTACATCCAGTGGAAATGCACGGTGCTCGACATCCTGTAAGCGTGACCGCTCCATGTTTGAAGAGGAAAAGGATGTGGTATTTATGTCAAGGGATGAGATTGAGAGGTGCTCTCCTTCTCATAAGGATGGCATTGACACCCTACGTGAAACACACTTGCGTTACTCGTATTGCGTTTTCCTACAGAATCTTGGATTTCGGCTGGATGTGTAAGTTCTTTCAGTCTTTCTTTTTTTGGTTCTGCAAATTTTAGACCTCGATTTGAAAGGTGGGGAGGGGGTTGTACTGTTCTGTTGCATTCTTCATGTTTGCTCTTTAAGTTCAACCCATAACTATCTTCTCCATCAACTTAGGAGATTAATTTATATCTTTTACATGCTTGCAGGCCACAACTTACCATCGGTACAGCCACTGTTCTCTGCCACCGCTTTTTTCTTCGACGATCACATGCTTGTCATGATAGATTTGTGAGTTTCCCGCTTCATCTTGTCAGAGCTTCCTAATTACTTCATCCGTTCCTATTTAATTGAGGCAGTTGCCAAAACTATATGTTCCCATTTAAACGATGCAGAACATTTTCCAAAGCAACATTAATTGTTCATTTTCCTACTTTACCCATATTTATTACTTGATGAGAGGTTAACAATAAGTCTACATTAATTGTATTCAAGGATTCTTTTACTCATTTCATTTTTAAAGCCATGTCATAAACTCTCTTCCTTAATATGTGTGTTTTTGGCAACCACCTCAAATAATTAGGAGCGGAGGGAGTATAATTTTGTTTTCCGTTTAGTATTCAATACTTGTGGAAAATATTATGTATTTTATCCCGGATTGAGATAGATCAAGTTGTGAGAATAGTAGGCAGTCTTCCAGATACACTGATTCACACCTTTTCCAGTTACATTCTTTGTTTTGTGAGTGTTTTATTTGTGCATTGGTGTTGAACTTTCTGCCTTTCCAGTTTGTTTTAATTTTGTAAAGGTAAACAACGTGTGGGTAAAAATTTCTGTTAACTTGCTTGCTTGAGATTCTAGACAGCTGCGGCACAGGCTTTATCTTATGTTATTCTGGTCTTGTTCAGAGGCATAGTGTGGGTAGGGACAAGCTTTGCCTTTTTTTTTTTTTTTTGACGAAGACAACCTTTGCTTATCTCTTGTTTTCTATGACTTTCTTTAGGATACTCATTTAGTTTCATGAACTATGACTGAGTGGATGGATTTAGGAGAGTCACTGTAAATTAATTTCATTTATGTTTGTTTCTTGAGAATGAACTTTGTTTACTGCAGTTGATCGCCACAGCTGCTCTTTTCCTTGTTGCGAAGTCAGAGGAAACAGCTCGTCCTCTCAATGATGTTCTGATAGCTTCCAGTGAAATTCTGCACAAAAGAGAATTTACTTCATTATCATGCATGCTTCCTGATGTAAGTCATTTACTTCATTTATGCCTTCTCCATGTGTGTGGATGGCGCACTTCTGCATATCGGTGCAATATTATTTGCATGTGTTTTCCGATCTACCAAGAATCAAATAGTCCAATTTTGGATCCTGATGTAGGACACATGTAGTGTTTAAGTTACTGTCAGTTCCATCAATTTTCACGAATCACTGAGGGGACATGTGCCTGTCGATTATGTTTTCCAGTTGGATGTATTTCACAATCAAAAAGTTGCGTTGCTACCTGCTAGATGTGCTTCCCCCTCCCCCCTTTATTTTTCGTTCAGGGATAGTATGGTGGACAGTCTTCTTGTTCTCATAATTGCAACGATTGATATTTGAGCATTGCTGATAGGCTTTATTTTGTGGGATTTGTAATGAACAGGGTTGGTTTGAGCAGTATCGGGAACAAGTACTTGAGGCAGAGCAGCTGATATTGACAACATTAAATTTTGAGTTGAATGTTCAGCATCCATATGCTCCTTTAACCTCCACACTAGAAAAGTTGGGATTGGCACAAACTGTTTTGTTGAAACTGGCTTTGAACTTTGTCAGTGAAGGGTAAGTTTGCTGCCCCCTTTTATGTGCATATCCGTATAACTTGGGACAAAATTGCTGTGAGACTTTGGTGTACTTCAAGAAGCAGTGTATCCAAAAGGCTCTGCTTTTTGCCAAAAGAAATGTGTTCAATCATGCTCTATTGTACCCCTTTATGTGGCAGTTGCATTTTAAAGTATATCAACTGGTCTTTTCATGACAGCTGGTTTATTATTTTTATTAACTCAGACAATATTCTGGCTAAGAATCACAGGCTATTGTTTAGAGTGAAGATGATTTAGTTGTTTTGCTTGCTTCCTATATGTTTGGAGCTACTTGTGTATATTTGTTTTTGTTTTTCACCTTATTGTTCTTGAGACTGTTTGGCTTGCAAAATTGATGTTTTGGATTGGCATAATATTGCAGGGTGTGTAGCAGGATTAGCACGATTGCCTGTCATATTCTTATATGGCTTGATATGCTGTGCTCCAAATGTTTTCTTTCTCATCTGAAGTTGAATGCTCGAGTATCTTATGGATGTTTTTATCATGACGACACCTTAAGCACACCATTAGCTGTAATAAAGATAGCCACATATGCTATACTGCCAGTTATGCCCTTATAGTAGCTATTTCATGTGCTAAACGATCCCTAATCCTTGACCTCCGTGTTTTATCCTATGTCTGGCCGTTTGGCTGGTGTTCACAATGTAGGAATGTGAAAGATGTACAGATGGGTGATTCTTGTCCAAAAATTTCACCAGTAACTCCTCTAAATGATGGCTAGCTAAGGATGGAACTAACCAATATAATCTAAATAAATGTGACTACTATTTTAGGAAATGACTCAGTTGTCACTTTTATACATTCAAATTGTTTTAGGCTAAGAACTAGGTTGTCTTATAGTCAGCATCACACATAGATGAATCCTCACTAACCTACAGAGTTGAACTAATTTCTCTGTGACAATTGTGCAAAAGCACATATGCACTTGCAATTTGTCTTTGGTATCCATTTAAGATGGAAGAGAATCCCCAGAGCTGTTGCTCCAACCATGGAAAACGAAAGCTGAGAAATATTTCAGATGAAGGCTTCTCGTGTTGATGGAAACTAGTTTCTGCTGACCTAGAAAAAGTTTGTGAATATGGTGGTACCGTGTCTCACATATCAGGTTTAATTTGATAATTTTGGTGATCCTGGGACGGGGTTTATTGCGAGTTCTATCTTTACCAGTTGTGAAAGTTTGATTTAGCTGGAAAAAGGCAAAATCTAGGTTTTCACGTGTAAGTTTTCTTGATTTGAACGCGTGCTGAATGATGTAGTTTTAAACTGGCTTTCTCTGAAGGGGTCTATGTGTTTTCTCTGTTCATTGTACAACTTGAAAGGTAATATCTGATTTTGTTTTTGTTTTTGTTAAGCTAGTCATATTTTATCTATCACAATCTCTTGTGAGAGACTTTCTTTCGGGTTCCTTGTCGATACCCGTTGTTTGGAAGGATTCAAAACAAAAGTATTGGTCGGTGTTAAAGTGTATAAAATGTTAATTATTTACCTCCCCTCCCCATAAGCTTAAGCTTTTGGGAGAGATGGTAATTCAACATGGTATCATAGCGGGAGGTCTCAAGTTCACATCCCGCTGCAAGTCCTTCTGAAAAAAATGTTGGGCGTGTTATATATATAAAATGGCCCACACTTAAAGGGGTGTGTTAAATATATAAAATGTTAGTTATTTACCTCCCATCAGTTTAAGCTTTTGGGAGAGATGGTAGTTCAACATGGTATTAGAGCATGATGTCCTGAGTTCAAACCCCGTTGCAAGCATAGTTTTCCACACAAAAAAAACTATAGTTTCAAGTGTTCGACCTCTCTCAAAAATATGATAGACCCACACTTGAGGGGTCGTGTTTAAGTATATAAAATGTTAATTATTTACCTCCCCATAAGCTTAAGCTTTTGAGATGGATGGTAATTCAACAGTTGGAAATGACCTTTGGTTTTGAAGGCTGAAGATTGGACTTTTCTTTCCCTACTTGTGACGACATTTTTACAGGAACACTTTAGGGGGGTGATAATGGAGGTGTCTCTGAGAACATGGCTTGGTAAATGTTGGTGGTGACAGCTCAGTTCCACCATTTATCTTTTATTTTGGGTGGTGGTGGTGGAGGGAGGGGGCGGGAGAGGGGGGGTTATGAATAGCTAGGGGATGGAGAAAGGTGGGACAGTGGTGTGAAGTTTAGGTGGAATGTTCATTTTTTTGTGGTGGTGGTGGTTGGGGAAGTGACTCTTTGCGGGGAGGGGGGCAAGGCAGGGCAGCGGGAGGTAGGGAGGGGTGTTATGGGGATGGATAGGGTTGGGACTGTGGTGAGAAGTATAGCAGCAGAAGTGGTGGCATCAATTTGTTTGTGGTGGTGCATGTGCGTGTTGGGGAGGAGTCGGTATTGCCAGGGCAACAATTAAAAGAATATTCTACAATGACAAAATTATCCTCACATTTCATTTTCTTTTTCCGAAATCCCCACTGCCCTTTCCAGCGTCCTTCGTCTGCTCCTGCCCAGCTTCATACTGTCTGAGATAAATTGCCTCTCTCCTCCCTCGCACCTACTTCATCCCCTCGACACTTCTCTTACTTATCAAATGGAAAGGAAAAAAATTTCAAACAGAATATCAAGCCAACAGAAGAAAAAAAAACAACAATCAAACATACATTACTCTCACCATCAATTATGCTCATATCCACTACCACCATCAATAATCAAATGACATATCTATCATCAGAAACAATTATAAACAAACTACACCCAAGAGAAATGCAAAAGTAGCTGATTTTTTATTTTTATTATTTGTGTCTTGGCAGAACAAGAGAAACGGTAGCAAGAGAGGCATGTAGATGTGGGAAAAGTAGAGGTGGCTGGAAGGGAGAAGGAAGCATAAAAGAAAAGATCGTAATGGGTGGTGAGAGAAGCAGGTCGTTGATTCTTAGGTTTAGTGTTGGTTGTTGGTTTGTGTGTTTAGGATTGGAAAGTTTATTGAGTTCTTCTGAAGAACATATAAGTAGGTAATGGCGGGGGGGCTTGTGGTAGCTGAGAGGGGGAATTGAAAGAGAAGGGCTGAGTATGTGTGGATAGAAGGCAGAGTGAAGCGGCTGCAGAAGATGTAGAGGTGGAGGGTGTTTTTATTTTTATTTTAGTTAAAAGCAAGGAGAATTTTGTCATTTCACAGTATTGTTCAAATTGCAGCCCTGGCATTAATTATATGCTCTGCCAATACCAAGTCCCGGGGATTTATTCTCGGACTAGTCATTTTCTTTTCACACCTTGTTGATGAAGTGGCCAGTTGGTCCATGGGAGATGGATATTCATGCGACGAAAACGGAAATACTGGCATTTGACATGAAATTTATGCGCCGTCACTTCTTTATGAGGAAGCCTAACCGATTGCGAGCTGGGAACTCTGATTGGTTGCTCCTATGGCAGGATTTGGCAGCATTTGCCAAATCCTGCATGTCAGTTCCCTGTCGCCTTGTATGGATCCAAGAATTTTGTGAGAATACGGAATATTGTTTCCTGTTTTAGTATCTATTCCTGTCTTTGGGTCTAGAGGAATGCTAATATCTTCAAATCTGATCACATGTCCATTCCTTCTGATGAACAATAAAAAGTTCAAACACCTATTTACAAAATATACTAAAGAAAGACACGCGTTGAAGTATATTTGATCTGCGAATATATGTGTTTGCCAGAGTGAATACATTTTGCTTGCGGGCATTGCATGTCAGAAGCCTTCCACTTTTCGTTGCAGTAGAAGTCTCATGTTAAGTACAGGAGCAGCTGAGCTTATCAAACGGCACACCTTTACTTTTTTCGAGGAGCATAATACATTTGTCTTTGCACTTGAAGTTCCTCAATAGCAGGATGTTTTCTGTCATATTGTCCACTTTCGTTTGAATTGCGTTTATATCCGGACATAATACTGATGCAGCAGAGCTCCGGTGTTTGATTCTATCAGTAGATGGGTTATCATATTTGGTATAAATCAGTACTCTTTTGGACATTCATTCTGCAGAAGGTTATTGAGTTTTTGCCATCAGTTGCTGCTTGGTTAGTTGGTAAGAATTATTGCTTAGGCTTGTTTCTCAGATTTTTTAATGTAATAATGCTGAAAGTTATGACATAGTCTTGCTGAAATATGTGATTTAAAAGTTTGCTCACAAAATAAGTGTATATTTGGTTAGTCTTTTCCAATGTGCCTAATATACTCCGTCGAGTTTGGATATTTTCAGTTCAATTCTGTCAAATGCTGAAAATGGTGTGTTTTCTGGCTATACCTTTTGTATCTCCTTTGGCTTGAAGCGTAGAGTTATTTTTCCGGGTCTAAAGCTGGATTTGGTTTTGCAGGCTTAGAAGCTCACTGTGGCTCCAATTCGAACCACACCAGATTGCTGCCGGTGCTGCATATCTTGCAGCTAAATTTTTAAATATGGATCTTGCGTCGTGTCATAACGTGTGGAAGGAGTTTCAGACATCACCCTCTGTACTAAAAGGTAATTTGAATTACTTAGAACTATATATCTCTCACTAATGAATAGTTTTTGGTGCAATGTTCACATTTGTTGTTTGGGGAAATGCAGAGATTGCACAACAATTGATGGAACTTTTCTAGAAGAGGCTTGGGATGCAGAGATGATGTATTGTATGGAAGCCGGCGGCAGTACTTAATTAGGCATTTAGGATTTATTTTTGCAGAATCCAATCTGCTTAATATGTGTTAAATCTGGTGGTCAACACTGGATGGATGTGTGATGATTATTACCACAATATTGTAAAGAGTAATAATAATAGCCTCCTGATATTATTACCAACCCATTACTTTGTCTTTTTTTTTTTTTTTTTTTTTTTTTTTTTTTTTTTTTTTTTTTGATTCGACGCTAAATTTGATGGATTTGTTGAAGATCCCATCTGCTATCTCCCTCCCTCTTTTCCTCATTTTACATTTGACTAGTTGAAATGATTACCCTTTCATTTCTGTAGAGTTTTTTTTTTTTTTTTTGACAGAGTGCATAAGCTGCTCTTATGTTGTATTGGGAGAATGATGCAATCACCGAATTATAATCACTGAAATTTCATCTTGTGGTTTCTGGTTTTTTATCTTTTCTGGTCAAATCACAAATCAACTATCAGGATCAGTTTCTGTGCATGTTTTGTTCCACAATCTGTGGCTGGTATACTTTTCCCTTGTATTATGGAAAGACATTGTCTTGGGCAATAAACGCTCTGCTTATTGTTAAGTGAACAATGTCGTTTTATGATGGACAGGATGAAAATGATAGAAAATTGTACTTCACTGTGTCTCAATTGTGGTTTCTGTTATTGTGTTTTTTGAGAACTGAAAGTTTTATATTTATTCTCCAGTCAATTACACAAGCATGAGCAACACAAGCGGGGGACGGGGGGGACCAACCCCATTCTACACAACCAACAAGATTGAGCCCCTCTCTCGCTAAGAAATGTGCGGACACATTACCCTGTCTTTTAATAAAAGAAAAAGAAACAGATACAAAAGCAGGTAAGAGCCTACGACAATCTTCAATTAAGTTTCCCACCGGAGACAAATCCTGAGAATTATCTAGGAGCCGCTGATAAGTAATCAAAGAGTCGCCTTCAAAAATCACCCGAAAAAAACCCCATGTGAGTGCATAAACTAGGGCATGGTAGATCGTCAATGTTTCGCCAGCTAGAACATCAAATCTGCCCTCAAGTCGTTTGGAGAAAGAGCGGATGATGTTACCGCTACTATCTCGAAGAATACCCCCAGTGGCTGCCTTCTCATCGTCAAAAGCTGCATCTACATTGAATTTCAAAGAATCAAGCGGGGGTGGTTTCCATTTAATTTCGAAAGGCGGTGAAGCCGCATTGTCACTTCGTTTTAGCGTAGTTGTGACAAATTCATTTGCTTCAGAATCTGCCCGAGCGATGATAGCGGTGACATGAACATCTTTCTTCTCGAAGATCCATTCGTTTCGAGCCTTCCAAATATGCCATAGAAGATAAACAATTTGGACAATTTCCATATCTCCTTTCAACCGCATTAAATCGTCAAAAAAGTCAAAAAGAGATTGATACCTGCGGTGCTTCCAGAACATATCACCTTCATTTTTCTTTCAAATTGCACACGGTATCGCACAGTCGAAAAGGCAGTGCCAAGTCGACTCCTCATGGGAGAAGCATACATTGCAAATACCATTCCCTATCCCGCGCGGTTTCTGTTATTTTAATCCATTGCAATTCATATACATATTTGCATTTTTTATCCTGTTTTTATGCGGGGATACAAGTTTGTCAATTGCTCAATTAGTATATGCAACTTTTAACCGATTGTAAATCCACACAAGGTATTGTTCCATGACGTTATTATCGATTGGGTCCTCAAATAAATAAACAACATATTTACAGATCCAAATATTTACTATATTCAAACCATTTTCAAATATATATACATGGGCGTCCCTGTGTAATTTGGGGCTTTGAGCCCAAAAAAAAAAAAAAAAAAAAAAGCCAGTGAATTTGTGTAAAAAATACGATGTAGTGGTTATTTTTGGCTAAAAAAAAAAGTAGAATAAAAATATATATAAAAACACTACGAATATATAAAAACGAGCCCTAATGACACAGTCCCGGCCCCAATAATTTCATTCAATTGCAAGAGGAAGATGTTTTTTAAACTTAAACCGTGTGATCTCATCCCCCATGACGAAAAATACTTTAGGAATGACCGCTTGCTTGACCAACGTATTTGTTTGTTGTTATATGACCTTGTTTCTTTCCTTGTATGTTAAAACAGATCCAATGGAATTGCCAAAGCTTCCTGCTTACATCTTCACCTGCGTTGCGTTTCCGTTGTTTTGGCCTTGGCTTTTGGCTGGACGTAAGAAGGCGGCAAAAGAAAATCAGAGACATACAGGTTATTGGAATTGGCATGGGCGGATCTATCTATGTACCCTTAGGAGGTCACGTGACCCTACTGAATAAATTTTTGGATTAAAAATGTAGTAATTTTTGGATTAAAAATATAGTTTTACGATCAAGTGATCCCACCGGTAAAAACTTTCTGCATCCGCCCCTAAAATTGGAACGCAAGTCTATATAAACATAGCGGGCGAGATTGTTTAATCATTTGTGATAAAATTGTTTCTTCCTAATTATTTATTTCTCTAATTAATTAATTTAATTTATCAATTATAATAATTAATAATGTTAAAAAAAAATATTTTGAAAAGAGGGAATTTATTAATAAGCAATATCAGCTATGCAAGCAGCTATTACATCAGGATGAGGCGAAAGTCCCCATTCCTTGAAAGAAACAAGCGAGGATCCTATCCCTACCAAGAGATGGGCGGGAAAGTTTCCTAAACGATTAAAGCAAAAGAGATGGAGGAAAAATATTTCTCCAAATTAGTGCAAGCCTCTACTATGCCTCCAGCGTCGGAAAGATCTTCATTTCTGGAATTAATTCTTTGTATCACCTTAAGGGAGTCACTTTCGATTATTAAATTGTTGAAGCCGTAAGACAGTCCAAAGGTTATTCCGTTGTAAATAGCATATGCTTCCCCCGAGTCTACTGAACAGTGCACTTTCGGATTGTAAGCAAATGACTGAATAATTCTACCAGAAGAGTCCCGGTAAATTCCTCCCACAGCTAGGGTCCATTTTTAAAAGACGCATCCATGTTGCATTTGACAGCACCTTCCGGAGGTGGGGACCATTTCTTTGGAGTATCCACTTGCTCTGTTACTTGTGCCTTAGAATTTATTAGAATGTACTCCTGGGAGAGAGATTCGGCAGCCGTTTTGAGGGAAGTGATGTTTACTCCTTTACTTTCGTACAGCCAAGCACAGAGCGCTTTCCATATAAACCAAACTAAATATATTATCCTGCAACAATTTTCTAAATCCTCTTTGGTAACCATGAAATCCAGAATATCGTGGAAATGCCTTAATCCCAACGAGTTCCATTTATGGGAGAGAACTTCTTCGGCCCACACCGTAGTCGGTATAGAACAATGCAAAAGAGCATGCGACATACTCTCAGTGTTTTCACCACACAACTTACAGCTTGGCTAGATTGACCGAGGTAGGAAGGATATCATGCATTGCTCGCCAAATAAAATGAGCCACTCGCGGTTGTATAGGGAGGTTCCAAATTTTATTCCAAAGAGGGTTCGTACCTGATGAGGAGCTAGCCGGAGGGGATGACTGTCGAAGCTCCTTGAGATTTATTGCAGCTCTATATCCTGACTTAACGCTGTAAATTCCATTAGTGGAATGCTGCCACCGAATGGTATCAGGGGTAGGAGTCGGAGATAGCGGAATTGATAGGATGTTGTCCACTTCATGAGGCAGGAAGACGGTGCAAACTAGATTTTCATTCCATCTTCTTTGTGTAAGGTGTAGTGCCCGAAAGACAATTATATAATTGTTTTAGGACAGAATTAGTAATTCATCTTATTATATGCATGTATGCTTATAATTAAGACACTACTGAAAACCCTAAGTACCTCGTTTATGTAATCACATAACTCAGTGTATGGCTATACACAAGAGGATTGAGTTTGTGAGATGTACTTAAAATTAACTGTTAGGAAATCACTAGTTTAACGCAGCGGAATTTAAAATTTGATTTCCTTTTCTAGATCGTTCTTCGTTTAATGCAATAAACACGTTAAGTAGTTTGACGGTTATACCTTACATGATCTACAAGATCGTCGCTTTGACCGCCAACGGAGAGTAGTTCAATCGCGCAAGCCGTCCACGCAGCGTCCGGCCTCTATCGCTAATCCACACGAACCCTCGCCGGAATCCTCCTTGGATTGCTATCGGAAAAACTCCGGTCGCTAGATCGGACCTTTTCTTCCTCACAAACTCACTTTATGGGAGCTCTCTATTTTACACAAGAATTATGAACTCTTGCAATTGTGTTGTACAAAAGAGCTTGACACCCACCTCCTATATATATAGTGGTTGGGGCGCCATATGGTGTGGAGGAGAAAAAACCTTTTTCCAATAAAATAAAGAAAATCTTCTAGATTGATTTATCTCTTTAATTATAATTTATTTTGCCAATATCTTATATTGATTATAATTATCTTATTACCATAAATCTATTTTTCAAAATCAATTAATATCTTATATTAATATTATGGTAATCTTATTAATTAAAGTGCACAATCCAAGTGTATCTTGTACACTCAAAAGTGGCGCCCATATGCCAATTAATTGGCTTCGGAATATTCTTTAATTAATCTAATTTATGTATATAATTAATATCTTGTATTTTATTTATTCATAATAAATAAATACCACCATATTAATTTACCACTATAACTTTTATAGTCTGTAGATAAACTTTCCTTATTTGGTTATCAACTATAACCGCATTTTAATCCGACTCGATGTTCATATGTGTGTGACCCGATAGGCTTCGAATATGTTGGCCGTAGACACAAAGTGCAATTTACCAAAATGCCCTTTATACCTAACGATCACGGATAGCGTCTAGCAACACACCGTGACCCCCATTATCGGAAGAGTCAAAAGCAATGACTACTACCTTTCATGTGAAGCGATTACCGTGTAACTTACAATCCTATCGCTATAATAATATCCATACGATTGTATCTCGAGTGCCAATACATTGACGATCGTATCTTATAATCTGGATATCATGCTCTCTCGGAATAACACATTTACTCCCACTTTGCAAAGATTCTCGAGAGCTAGACATTCCTTATAAGAAGGCCATTTCGATATTCAATCCCAATCATAGGATCGCGATTCCCGGACGACCAATCATGTATACTCCGCGTGCTTCAATATCATACCCAATCACTATCGCATGATCGCCCGTGGTTAGGAGAAATCTCAATAGTGTCAAAGCATGACAATCCACACCGTGATGCCATGAAGACTCGGTCAAAAGGATAATTACACAACCGCCACATAGTGTGACACTTAATGTAAGTGGGTCGATCCTAACGTCGCATTCTCTAATACACGTCCACGCATACCCAAAGTGTCTACACACTTCGATAGACGAGATCTATCCCTACCTTCTAAAAGATAGAAGACATCCAATACGTGCTAGTCCGATTATATTATCAATGTCCCATTTGATAATATGTAAGACTAGAGACATTTAAGTACCAACCTTGTTATAGTGATTAGAGATCTCATCAACCATAATCACTATCATGGTTTCTCTATCACATGATTGATACTAGGGGCGTTACTATATATATATATACAACAAATAATATGAAGACAAACAATATATAATAACATAAGTGCTTTTATTAATCATAATAAAGTTATTACATGAACTAAATAGATCAGAAATGACCCGACCCGGTCGGATCCGGTCCGACCGATTGGGTTTAGGACACCTTTCCAACAATCTCCCACTTGGCCTAAAGCCAATCACCCATATGCCTAAGCCCGTGCAAGTGAACATGTTTCTCATGCTTAGCTTGAGACAATGCCTTGGTTAACGGATCGGTATATGTTATCATCCGTGTGGACTTTCTCTATCTTTACATCTCTTCTATCTACTATCTCTCTAATCAAGTGATAGCGCCGTAGCACATGTTTGGACTTACGATGAGACCTTGGTTCCTTTGATCGAGATATCGCTCCATTATTATCACGATCTGAGGCACTGGACCTTCAATGGAGGAACCACACCAAGTTCGATGTGAACTTCTTCATCCAAACTGCTTCCTTTGCCGCCTCCGAGGCTGCTATGTATTCGGCTTCCGTTGTAGAATCTGCAGTAGTCTCCTGCCTTGGAACTCTTCCACTCACTGCTCCGCCATTAAGCGTGAAAACAAATCCAGATTGTGACTTGAAGTCATCCTTGTCAGTTTGGAAACTGGCATCTGTGTAACCTCGTAATACTAAATCATCATTCCCGAAAACCAGGAACATATCCCTAGTACGTCTCAAGTACTTAAGGATATTTTTGACAGCAACCCAGTGACCATCACCTGGATTGGACTGGTACCTGCTAGTCATACTAAGAGGGTACGAGACGTCTGGTCTTGTGCATAACATGGCATACATGATAGACCCGATTGCCGAAGCATAAGGGACTCTACTCATTTGTGCCCTTTCCTCCTCTGTCTTAGGACTCATTCCCTTTGACAGGTAGACCCCATGTGACATGGGCAGCAATCCTTTCTTGGACTGCTCCATGCTGAATCTCTTCAGCATCTTGTCTATGTAGGTGGATTGTGACAGACCAAGCAACCTTTTGGATCTATCTCTATAGATCTTTATTCCCAGAATATAGGCTGCCTCACCCAAGTCCTTCATTGAGAAGTTCTTGGATAACCAAGCTTTGACTGATTGTAACATAGGCACATCATTTCCTATGAAGCGTTATGTCATCCACATAAAGCACTAAGAACACAATGGCACTCCCACTAACCTTCTTGTAAACACAGGGCTCATCTTCGTTCTTGATGAAATCAAAGCTGCTTGATTATCTCATCAAAGCGAAGATTCCAACTCCGAGAAGCTTGCTTTAGTCCATAAATGGATCTTTGCGGTTTACACACCATCCTGGCGTCATTGGTTGTGAAACCCTCGGTGTGTCATATACACTTCCTCGATTGAGTTCCCGTTAAGGAAAGCTGTTTTCACATCCATCTGCCAGATTTACGTAATCATGGTATCTTTGCAATAGCAAGCAAAATTCTAATGGATTTTAACATGGCAACAAAGTAGAAGGTTTCATCATAGTCAACTCCTTGTCTTTGCTTATAACCTTTTGCCACCAACCTAGCCTTGTAGGTGGTCACGTTACCGTCCATGTCGGTCTTTCTCTTAAAGACCCATTTACACCCTATGGGAACTATTCCCTCAGGTGGATCAACTAAGTTCCAAACTTGGTTGTCTTTCATGGATTCCATTTCAGAATTCATGGCTTCTAGCCATTTCTCTTTGTCATGCCTTAATAGCACTTCCTCATAAGTTCTAGGGTCCTCATCTTCCATGAGATACACGCTTTGTATACCTTCAGTGTTCACGGCGTTCCCTGGTGGATCTTCGAGGTGCTAGTGTGTCCACGGTAGAGGCTGGTGTCACATCTACGTGTGGCAAGTCCTCTACTTCCATCAACTGACTATTATCCGTAAGTGGTTCTCGAATTTCTTCAAGATCAATTTTACTCCCACTGACCCTATCCAGAATAAACTCTTTCTCCGAGAAAGTGGCGATCCACGCAACAAAAACCTTTTGTTCCTCGGGATGGTAAAATTGGTATCCTCTAGTTTCTCTAGGATAACCCACAAATAGACATTTGTCAGATCTAGCTTCTAATTTATCGGGCATCATCCTCTTCACATAAGTCGGACAACCCCAAGGTTTAAGATAGGCTAGACTCGGTTTCCTCTTATGCCATACCTCGTATGGTGTGGATTCAACCGTCTTTGATGGAACTCGGTTCGAGTGTATAGGATGCGGTTTCTAGAGCGTACCCTTCAAAACGATTTTGGAAGAATGCGTAGCTCATCATGGATCGTACCATGTCTAACAAAGTCACGGTTCCTCCTCTCTCGAAATGCCATTCATTTGAGGCGTCCCTGGAGGGGTCCATTCGAGTAGAATCCCATTCTCCTTTAAATAACTTTGAAACTCTCCATCTAGGTATTCTCCACCTCGATCGGATCGAAGTGTTTTGATTTCTTTACCCAAATGTTTCTCCACTTCGCTCGAATTCTTTGAACTTTTGAAGGCTTGGACTTGTACTTCATTAAGTATATATAACCATAGCGAGAATGGTCATCGGTGAAAGTGATAAAATAAGAGTATCCTCCTTTGGCTTGAATCGACATTGGGCCACACACATCGGTATGTATGAGCTCAAGCAATTCATTGGATCTTATCCCTTTGCCCTAAAAGGTGACTTTGTCATCTTGCCAAGTAAACAAGCTTCGCATGTATCAAACGATTCAGTAATCGAATTGATCCAACATTCCATCTTTATGGAGTTTGGAAATGCGATTCTTATTTATATGGCCAAGTCTACAATGCCACAAGTAGGATTCATTCAAGTCATTTGTTTTGGCTTTCTTGTTATTTATATTAAGTACGTCAACATTCATATCTAATATGTAGAGACCATTGCTAAGTATGCCAAGTACCATAAAAGATTCCATCACGTGAAAAGAACAACATTTATTCTCAAACGTAAAAGAAAATCCATCAACATCTAATGCGAGAAATAGAAATAATGCTCTTCGTAAGAAGCGGGAACAAAATAACGATTATTGAGTTCTAGTACTAGCCCACTCGGGCAATGAAAGAAAATAAACTCCTACGGCCAACAACGAAACAACACTTGCTCCATTTCCAACGCGTGGGTCCACCTCTCCTTTCCTCGGATCTCTAGTTCTTCTTAGTGCCTGCATATTCATTACAAATATGAGAACCACAACCATGATCTAATACCCGGTGGTTAGACTTAGAAGAAGTAATGTTGATCTCAATCATAAATATACACTGAAGTCGAAGCATCGGTATGCTTCTTCTTGGTACTCAAGAAGCCCTTGCGCTTTCTCCTCCAATGTCCGGTCTCACCGCAATGGAAGCAAGCATCCTTGGATTTGTCTTTTGCTATCTTAGGCGTTGGCTTAGGTGCACCTTCGCCTTCTTGGACCTTTTCGGGCTTTTGCCTTGCCTTACTTGAAGTGACCAAAGAACACTTGCTTTCCCTTCCCTACGGTTGCCTCGGCGATTTTCAACATGTTCAATAACTCCGCTAGAGAGCAATCTATCTTGTTCATGTGATAGTTCATCACAAATCTGCGAGAATGAGTCGGTAGAGATTGCGAGAATCAAGTCAATACTCAACTCGTTCCCAACTTGTGGCCCAGCTTTCCCAAGCTCTCTATGTACCCGATCATTTTAAGCACGTGTGACCCACACAGCGATCCCGGATGCCATCTTACAACTAAACAGGGCCTTCGAGACCTCGTACCTCTCGATCACGAGGCCCGAGAAGCGTAAAGTTCCTTCAGGTGGACCATGATAGAGTAGGCGTCCATAGACTCATCTTTGTTTCTGCGATTCGGTGTCATAGAAGCAAGCATGATACATGTAGCATCGATCTTGTCGAGCGATGCTTGTTGTACTTCGACAACATCTGCGGCCGAACCTCGGCGGGCTTTTCGTAGTAGGGCCTCGTCCAAGACATAGCCAATCTTCTACCGTGCCTCAAAACGATTTTGAGGTTTCTTTCCCAATCGAGAAAATTAGTTTCGTCAAGCTTGTTATCGATGATAAAACGAAGGTTCAATTTGTTTGACATTTTCTACAACAATAAATAAAAGATAGAATAAGTAAAAGCTCATGTATAAAAACCCTAAATTTGCACTTAAATTTTTTAAGGTTTTTCTCCCACTAGCCAACTATTCCTATTGACTTTCAAGAATTTAATTAATTCTTTAGTGGTTTGATCCCATCTAGTTACCTCGATTCCCGACGAGGGCCGATCAACCGAGATAATTTCGACGGTAGTACTCTTGCGATCGCGTCGCATCGCGACTCCCAGGTGGTTGACTAGTCAACTCTTTGACGTTTCACATCTCATGTGATAGCCAACCCTTGTCTCTAAAATCGACGGTCCCGACGAGGGCCAATCACCGCAAGATTCGGTCGAGTCGCAACCCAATATTCATGAGATCTCGTAACGATCATATCTCAATAATAACGATATACCCGTGGTAGGTCAACTCCCGACGAGGGCCGATCGATTGGATCCGAACAAGGGCTCTTCACCGTCATTATAATATTGGGAGACAATTTTGGCTCGATTTTTGGCGTGGGAATAATTTTAATTAATTCACTTAATTAATTTGGTTTAATTATGGTCTCATCTACTATGTGCATATTACTACGATATCATATAAAGTAAAACATACACAACATTCCAGCGCATAAAATAACCGGTATGATCATGGACTTTTTCTAGAGTGCGGTTTCGAATACAAACCGATTTAAACCGCTGGTCACAAACTAAGGGTATCTGCAACCTCCAATAGGATCTTTATTCTTTATGCGCCAATGGGTTCTTTATTTCTCTCCTTGGTCTCGAACTTGCTCCATTCTTGTTACATAATAAATAATTACACCCGCCGCACACGGGGGGGAACTCAGGGAATGGGATAAATGCAAAAAGTAAACTAGGTCACGTTCTTCATAACGGCCTAGGACAATTTTTCAAAAAACCAACATAAAGAAAACATTCCCATCTATCCTATTGGTTGAAGTCCAGCGATCAATCAGGTCCATATAATCACATTATATCTACTCATCTAATCCATACAATTTTATCTTATGAAAAAGATTAAATTCTAATTTTAACTACTACTACTCATGCGTCTTTTATTTTATCACGTCAAATAATTAAATAACTTTTAATTAATTATATGACTTAACGAAAATTAAAATTAACATTTAATTTTAAATCGATTTCAATTTTAATTAAATTTGAACTATTCAAAATAAAATTAAAATTATAAAGTCTCTATTTGTTTCATTTCCAATACTAAATTTAGCTTAGGCACAGCCACTTTCCAAAATCAAAATTTTGGAAGTGGCTTGCAAGCTTTAAGCTATTCCAAATCAAATATTTGGAAAGAGGCTGCAAGCTCTCTCCAAATCAAATATTTGGAAAGGCCAAATTATTTTGAGTGCAGGCACAGTGACTTTCCAAAATCAAAATTTTGGAAGTGGCTGAGCCTGAAACTGTTCCAAATCAAATATTTGGAAAGGGCTGGCCTATTCCAAATCAAATATTTGGAAAGGCCAAATAATTTTGGTTTAGGCACGCCACTTTCCAAAATCAAAATTTTGGAAGTGGCTGGCTGGCTGTTCCAAATCAAATATTTGGAAGGGCTGTGCCTCTATTCCAAATCAAAATTTGGAAAGGCCAATGTCCCATATGGTTTCCCGATGGTCCAAACTATTTGAACCATTGGTTGGCCATATACACAACTAAACAAACGAGATATCTATGCACAATAAAATATCACAAAACAAAAAAGGTTGATCTCCCCAATGGAAGAGAGAGCCGACGGACGACCGAAGGCCACCGCCGCCGCCGCCGCCGCCCGCTGCCGAGGATGGGGCGCCGCCGATCGGCCGACCCCATGAACCCTTTTTTTTTTTTGTTTTAACGTTCGCGATTTAAATCTTGCATCTATCGATTAAATACTACGCATTTAAATTATGCTTATTGCTTAAGCTCAAATCCGTCTCGATACCACCGTTAGAAATCACTAGTTTAACGCAGTGAATTTAAAATTTGATTTCCTTTTAGATCGTTCTTCGTTTAATGCAATAAACACGTTAAGTAGTTTGACGGTTATACCTTAGATGATCTACAAGATCGTCGCTTTGACCGCCAACGGAGAGTAGTTCAATCGCGCAAGCCGTCCACGCGTCCGGCCTCTATCGCTAATCCACACGAACCCCTGCCGAATCCTCCTTGGATTGCTATCGGAAAAACTCCGGCGCTAGACCGGACCTTTTCTTCCTCACAAACTCACTATGGGAGCTCTCTATTTTACACAAGAATTATGAACTCTTGCAATTGTGTTTGTACAAAAGAGCTTGACACCCACCTCCTCATATATAGTGGTTGGGGCGCCCCATATGGTGTGGAGGAGAAAACCTTTTCCAATAAAATAAAGAAAATCTTCTAGATTGATTTATCTCTTTAATTATAATTTATTTTGCCAATATCTTATATTGATTATAATTATCTTATTACCATAAATCTATTTTTCAAAATCAATTAATATCTTATATTAATATTATGGTAATCTTATTAATTAAAGTGCACAATCCAAGTGTATCTTGTACACTCAAAAGTGGCGCCCATATGCCAATTAATTGGCTTCGGAATATTCTTTAATTAATCTAATTTATGTATATAATTAATATCTTGTATTTTATTTATTCATAATAAATAAATACCACCATATTAATTTACCACTATAACCTTTATAGTCTGAGATAAACTTTCCTTATTTGGTTATCAACTATAACCGCATTTTAATCCGACTCGATGTTCATATGTGTGTGACCCGATAGGCTTCGAATATGTTGGCCGTAGACACAAAGTGCAATTTACCAAAATGCCCTTTATACCTAACGATCACGGGATAGCGTCTAGCAACACACCGTGACCCCCAATTATCGGAAGAGTCAAAAGCAATGACTACTACCTTTCATGTGAAGCAGTTACCGTGTAACTTACAATCCTATCGCTATAATAATATCCATACGATTGTATCTCGAGTGCGAATACATTGACGATCGTATCTTATAATCTGGATATCATGCTCTCTCGAATAACACATTTACTCCCACTTTGCAAAGATTCTCGAGAGCTAGACATTCCTTATAAGAAGGCCATTTCGGATATTCAATCCCAATCATAGGATACGCGATTCCCGGACGACCAATCATGTATACTCCGCGTGCTTCAATATCATACCCAATCACTATCGCATGATCGCCCGTGGTTAGGAGAAATCTCAATAGTGTCAAAGCATGACAATCCACACCGTGATGCCATGAAGACTCGGTCAAAGGATAATTACACAACCGCCACATAGTGTGACACTTAATGTAAGTGGGTCGATCTAACGTCGCATTCTCAATACACGTCCACGTCACGGTCCAAGTGTCTCTACACTTCGATGAGCGAGATCTATCCCTACCTTCTAAAAGATAGAAGACATCCAATACGTGCTAGTCCGATTATACTATCAATGTCCCATTTGATAATATGTAAGACTAGAGACATTTAAGTACCAACCTTGTTATAGTGATTAGAGATCTCATCAACCATAATCACTATCATGGTTTCTCTATCACGATTGATACTAGGGGCGTTACTATATATATATATACAACAAATAATATGAAGACAAACAATATATAATAACATAAGTGCTTTTATTAATCATAATAAAGTTATTACATGAACTAAATAGATCAGAATGACCCGACCGGTCGGATCCGGTCCGACCCGATTGGGTTTAGGACACCTTTCCAACATTAACTTAGTCCGTAGCGTTTATTAATCTGAGTACGGGTCTCATGATTAATTTGCTATTAATGCGCCCAGAACACTTTAGGTGTGACAGTCTTATCCGGATTTGTCGGTAATAGGAATTACCTAGTGGGGCATTTATATATGATGATAATCATATAGAAATTTGGACCGATTTGATTTGAGTTCTCGATATAATTCCGTAATCGAAGTTTTATCGAATCACAAGATGATCATATATGGATTAATCTTAATCTGAGGTGATCATGCATTTAACGCTTAGACTAGGGTAGTGTTTGATGTGTTAGTAAGGATCACTTGAAGTATGTGGTCCAACACTTCTCGTTGGCTCTATTCGGGATGAGTGAGTAGTACGTGCTATCACAGATATGGAATTCATTCCTTCCTCGGAAGTAGATGAGACGATTCCTTATTTGTTGACCACAAAGCGATCGATCGGCCGAGTTCATATTATATTGAATATGAACTAATTGATCACTAGGGGTTAATGGTAAATAAGGATAATATGTTTCGAGAAGGGTTTACGGAAATATCCCGAATCGAAGTGAGCGATCATGGAGGATTTATCCGTATGTAATGATTATATCGATGGACGCTTTCGACTCATAAATTGAGTGTAAGTTATCTATATTCGATAGAGTTCGATTTTGGGTTTATGGTGGTGTAATCCGGAATTAATAGGTTGGATATAATTATTCATGTCGATGAATAGTTTTATCTAATTTATTGTAAATTCATCGAATATGGGTCATTGGTCCCCGACGTGGCTCCCAAATAGCATAATTGGATTTCTCGTCGTTGCACCTTAATTATAATTAAATAGTGGATTGGGCTATTTAAATTGATATGTGGATTAATTGTTTAGTTGACTAAATAATTAAATACACTTTAAAAACTTTTTCGTGACTTCATCCGAATTGGTGTGTTTACCCTTTTTGGTCAAATATAGGAAAAATATGCATGGACCTTATTTTTCAAGAAAAGATGCGCATGTTTTTTTGTATATATTTTATATTATTTAATTATTAAGAATTTGTTTTCTTAGATAATTATTTAATATGTGATTTATCTTTTATTTGTTAAATGATAAATCATGGAATATTGGATAATATATTTATTTATCCTAATTTGTTTGGGATAAATATTATATTTATCTTTTATTTGGAAAAGGATTAATGTAATAATTATCTCTTAATTATTTAATCTTTGGAGTTAAGTTTTACTCTCCTATATAAAGAGAGCTCTTCCAAGCCTTTTGACACACATAATTCACGCCATTATTGACAAATACTTGGGTTGATATTTCACCAAGTATCTCGGGTTTTGAGTTGGAATAATCTTCGGGATTATTCCGGTAGCATATCAAGAGGTCCGGCGGGAAACACCATCCACACTGGTGTTCTTTGGGAGACACACGTTGGTAGGCTGTGGCTTCTCAACTTGCGTGGATACTACTTTGTTCTTGTAGTTAAGCACCATAAAAAGGTAGGCTCCTAAACCCCCTTGTAGGATTAGATCTTTTATTTATGTATTTTGTTTCGTTTAGATCTAGATCGATGCCTTCACGCGTAATCGGGTCAATCCATAATTGATCCGGCGATATTACATCTAACAAGTGGTATCGAGCCTTTGATCTAACGATCAAAGTATATGAATTTTAGATCTAGGAGTGAAAAAGCATGTTTTAGGTGTTTTTATTTCGTTTTTTTTGGTAAAATTCGAATTTAATCATGATTGTATGCTTGTGATTGTTGTGGTTGAAGAGATGGATTGGGGTTGGTATTGTTTACTCGTTAGATCTATTGTAAACTCATATAAATTCGTTTATATGAGTATAGGAAATTTTGTAATTTTAATTTCCTAGAAGTAGATCTGTTTTGTTGCTGTTCCGGTTTTTATTTTTTTTTCCCGGAGTTTGAGCCGTTGAAACGAAAATCCCTCCGGTCAGAATGAAGAATAAAAGTTGAAGAACATGCCCTCAAAATTTCGTGACGATCAGAGTCGATCTATATGTCCGATCGCTGCTATAAAGTTGCTGCTGTAACAGAAAAGCACAGCAGGCATTAAAACCCTAGCTGTGAGTTCGTCGAATTTCTGGAAGAGATTGGACCGTTGAAACGAAGATCCGACCGTTCAGATCGACGACCATGGAGTTATGAACAAGCCCTAAAAATTTAAGGTCGATCGGGATTTTTCTCGATGCCCGATCATCCCCAGGAAGACACTGTTGCGCCGCAGTTATAAACAGATGCAACAGTTAGATTGGCGGATTGCTGGAGAAAATTGGACCATTGAAACGAAGATCCAACCGTTCAGATTGAAGTAGGCGGAGTGAAGAACAGATCCATAAAGTTTCATGACGATCAAGGCTCGTTTGGATTTCCGATCTTCGATAATACGCAGCAGCAGCAGATTAGAAAATAGTAAACCCTAGTTAGGGTTTGTGTTTTTTTTTTTTTTTTTTTTTTTTAATAGGTTAGATATGGGGGTACCAACGATCCATCTCGGTGTTTATTTTTTTCCGTTATTTTTTCGTGTATGATCGAAAATTATATGATATAACCGGAAAATTACCATGACATGCATCATATCATGATTCCACTCCAATGCATACATGTAGCTAGTTTATTTCGAATAAATTAGGCATGTATAACTCGAATAATTAGTATGAATGCTTATTAATTTAATATGTGGTAGTTAAATAATAAGTAGCTAATTATAAAAACCGAGGACCCGGGTTTATGTCAATCGTTTACGATTTTAGTGATGGATTCTCGGTGAATCCCACTTGGATAAATCGTTGAGCTTTTTCGGTGATGGCTTCTCGGTGAACCCACCTTAAACAAAAACGAGATTACGCTTTGGGTGACAACTTAGAAATCGGAGAATCTTAGTACATGGGTTCGAAATGGTCTAACCATGGTTGGGCGAGTTCAACCGAAAGCTCGCTCAATCGACTCCCTCCACGTGTGATGTACGTTACAATGATTCGATAGGACTTAGCATAGCCGATAAGCCTTCGGGCTAAACGGGCTTCTCTGCCGGATTGGCCTGAATCGCATCACATATGTTCCAACGAATAAGACGGCGTAGGCTTGCCTACATAACCGACCCTATTCGGAGTACTTTGATTTATTGTTTCTTATTGTCAAGACCGCAACCGTAATTAGTAAACCCACCACTTTTTCAAAATATTGAGTGGGAGCGAGGAAGGCGACAGTAACCCCACGGCCTCTACTATAGATGCAAGCACGTGAGAGAATGGTGACGCCTCGTGCGCTTTGATTTCGGCCCCTTCGGATGGTGTTCACCGCTATCAAAATTCAAGGCTTGGTCTCCGAAAGGATAGGATTTGGTACTGTCGGGTCATTGACACGCCTCGTCGTAGGCATACTCGGGCGTACTCTGAGATCTGATATAGTAGGTCACACTCTTTGTGGATATTTTCGAAATATCTAGGCTAGAAAAAGGAAGGTAATCAATGATTAAATGTCCGGGATGTCTGATTCCCGTGAGATGTTCGATTCTCGAAGCTTAATCATTGAGAGACATTGTCTCAGTTTAACCGTCATAGTACTGATATCGACCCTCTCGGACAGTACTATACGAGGTTAAATCCTTGGAATGGTAGGATAGACTTTATAGTTTATTATTCCTAAAATAAAAATCTAGTAGTGAAAATTTAATTTTGAATTTAACTTTCTGTCATACAACTTTAATCTCTAGACTACTGAACTGTTAGAAATAGGACTTCATTAAAAAATGTGGAAGTAACAAGTACGTTGTAATTATCAACAGAATGCAGTTAATTTTTTCGGAAAAGATTTCTTCTATTAATCCTTTAAAAACTTAAGTGACATAGTATAGGTATGTCACGGGTGTCACTCGTGTTGAACGAGAGACGACCATACTTAGTTCACAAAAGATGACATAGGACTATCAGATAAAATTCATTTAGTGAATTTTAAAAGTGTAATTACACAAATTTCTAAATTGAAAAATTGGAAAATCATATACATAAAGCGTTGCTAGTTAGACGGTATTTGGAACCGATAAACTAGTGGGAGCCTTACTCTTATGATTTGTTGTTTTTCTGAATCATTAGAAATGTGTAATGGAATGCACAAGAGTTTCTCCATTCATTGGAAAAACAAGAATAAAGCGTTACTAGTTAGACAGTATTTGGAACTGATAAACTAGTGGGAGCTTAGTTCTGGAGATTTTATAATCTTTGAAACATCATGAACACACAATTTGCTAGTTAGGCGATATTTGGAACGATAAACTAGTTGGAGCTTGTTCTAGGTGATGTTCTAATCTTTGGAAAATCATAAATGCAAAGTGTTTCTAGTTAGACGGTATTTGGAGCCGATAAACTAGTGAGAGCTTTATTATGATCTCTCAAACCATTCGAACAAAGTGTTGCTAGTTAGACGGTATTTGGAACCGATAAACTAGTGGGAGCTTTGGTCTTATGATTTGTCGATTAGAAAAATCGATAAGTCCAAGCAAGTAACATTTGAACATCCCACAGCTTCAAGAATAGAGTCTACTCGAACAGGCTCGCTAGTTCAAGACTGTTTTCATTTAAGGAAAGTCGAGAATGGGAAAGAATGTTTATACGTGTCAGTCATCCAAACTAAGTAGTTTTAAGGCTAAACCGAAAAATTAATGAATTGGAAATTAGAGGATAAGGAAAGTGATTTCGGATCACTGACCAATGCATCCTTAGCAATTTTCTCGAAAGCTAAGTTCTTTGGAAGAACTAGGTAGCTTTGCATTAAACGATAAACAAAATAGACAACGGGCAGTTATTTCAGATAGACTAGTGGGAGTGATATAAGGAAATGAATCTCGGATTCAATTCTTGAGTATCACGAAAAATTCATTTTCTGCTTTTGGATTCGTTGGAACGAGCGTATTCATTTTCAATAGGATAATTTGTTGGTCTTATTGACGATAAATATAACATTCGTAGCACGAACCTCAGACTCGGACTTTTGTTTGATAAAGTCAGAACCACTAAGCATTGCTGAAAAGGTATTAGTAATGCGTCTTAAAACAATATAAACGCAAATGGTTTACGTATTTCGATAAACGCTTCTTTCGATTCTATTAATTAGTGCACATTCCCTAAAGACAAGATCTCAAGGCGGCTTAGGGTGATTCCTATCTCCCAGTCAAAGGAACAACACCTGCCTCAAAGGAACAATGCCTAAGTTTCCTTTCAATCGGAAAGGGTAATAGATTTAAAGAAGTTACATAGCCTGCTCATATCGACCTTCGAGGTCATATGAAAGATACAAGCTAGTGGGAGCTTACGAGTAGTGACATGTAGTCCGATAACTACTCGAAACTCCGTAAGTTTATCCAAAATATTTGGAGGAAATCTCGATTTCACGGAGATAGAGTATTCCATACTCGAAATAGGTTATTGCATAGTCTTGGGGTGATGCTCGGCTCGCCTCCCAGGTGAAATGTTTTCACTAAGGGATACACCACAAATTTGCCTTACATAGTTATTGATGTGCTACGATCTGTTCTTGAACTCATTTAAGATATTGGTTGCAAAATAACAGTTGTATTGAAAAACCGAGAAGTCTACCCGAAGATGCCTACGCATTTGTGGATAAGAAGTGAATTCGGTTCACTCCACTTCCGTAAATAGAGGCATTTAGCACCGAGTGCTTGAAGGTAGGGCCGCAATTTTGCGTACACGTTCGAGTCGTGAAATATCTTAATGCATTGAGTAAAGGTTGGTTATTAAACTCGTAAAATCGAGAGAATGACGGTATCTTGTCAAACTCGGTCGATAGAGTCTATAAATAACAACCTTAGATCTTGAAAGTATTTGTACTCAAGATGTTACTAAGCGATGTGTTCAATCCACATCCAACACCGGCGATTGGTGATAACAACGATAAGAACTACTAAACTAGATCGGTATATCAATCCACCCCGAACGCAGTGGGAGTATGGTTTGTCCATTACCCATTGCAGGACCTTACGGTCTATAGGGCAGATTGATGACCTATAGTCCTTCGTGGACTGTATAGGATCCTGATCATAGAGGTTGGTTTAAAAGCCATAACCCTGTGAATGGAGTATGATACTCCAATTCTGTTGAAACTCTTATAGAACCACCTGAGTATCTCAGGCCCAGTGGGAGTAATTGGAACTACATGAAGAAGAGTAGAATGAATAGGAAAGTTTAACTTTCACGGCAAAGCTGAGTAATTTAGGGGTGATTCCCTAAAAGGTAGAGAGTTAACCAGACCGTGATCTCTCTTACCACTCAGTCTTGCTTGATTTCGTCAGAAAGCGGGAAATAGGGGTGATTCCCTAAGACTTCCTTGCCGAACAACGGAATCTGAATTCATTCAGAACAGAAGGGTTTTAGCTTAGAACAAATAACGGATTCGTTACAAAGCAGAAAATAGGGGTGATTCCCTAAGACCTTTTTGCGAGAACTAACGGTATCTTAATTTATTCAGAAAGAACCTTTGGCAGGATGCCCGCCATAGCTTATATCCTTTGGGGATTAAAGCAAACCTCTAGGTCATTTCAAAGTCATATATTTTAAATATGTGGACTTGACCAGAATGTTGATAAGTCTTTCGTAGACTGGGAATCAATATTAGTAAAGTAGTATGTAGATTAGTGTTTGTGAATGGTAACATCAAACAATTGGAAACAACATGGGTGTGTTACACAAGTCGAGTCGACATGCCATCGGGATTCATTCTAAAGGAGTTGATTCGCTCAAATCCAAGAGAATCGATCATTGGCAATCCCACCCATTCACACTGGTTAAGATATTCTTGCATTATGCAACATTCAACGATGTAGTCTACCCTACCTCTCAGGAATGGTTATCTAAACCTGAGGATGAATACGAAATGGGATGTTTAGTGAATCCTCAAGTATCTTCAGGAGAATGAGGAATAATATGCTAGTATATTCAGGTGCAAACTAGAATATAAGTGATGACGCTAATTCTGACTTTAAGTCGATTAAGGATGATCGTTAAGTCGATTTCGTCCTCGATGTTAAATCAAAGGCATATTGAAATCATACCACCGGATTAGATGGAAAGGCGATGTTTCGATCCCAAAGATTGACTCAAGCCGACATCCTACACGATCGATGTACCAAGTCACATGGTATTCGGATTACGAGTGCAGCGCCCGGTCACCGACCTACCTGCTGCAAAACACACTCGATCGTGCTTGGAAGGATGAATTACTAAGATGCGCTTGGAGGGTGCAGATTTGAGGATTCGTCTCACTTGTTTTGAGCAAGTGGGAGAATGTTGTGAGACATAGATAAATAAGGGTGTGCTCTAAAACAATTAATCCACTTGCCTTTCGTGCAAGTGGGAGATTGTAGGTGTAGTGCCGAAAGACAATTATATAATTGTTTTAGGACAAAATTAGTAATTCATCTTATTATATGCATGTATGCTTATAATTAAGACACTCTTGAAAACCCTAAGTACCTCGTTTATGTAATCACATAACTTTCGGTGTATGGCTATACACAAGAGGATTGAGTTTGTGAGATGTACTTAAAATTAACTTAGTCGTGTAGCGTTTATTAACTGAGTGCGGGTCTCATGATTAATTTGCTATTAATGCGCCTGAACACACTTTAGGTGTGACATGCTTATCCGGACTGTCGGTAATAGGAATACCTAGTGGGGCATTTATATATGATGATAATCATATATAAATTTGGACCGATTTGATTTGAGTTCTCGATATAATTCCGTAATCGAAAAGTTTTATCGAATCACAAGATGATCATATATGGATTAATCTTAATCTCTGAGGTGATCACTGAGCATTTAACGCTTAGACTAGGGTAGTGTTTGATGTGTTAGTAAGGATCACTTGAAGTATGTGGTCCAACACTTCTCGTTGGCTCTATTCTCGGGATGAGTGAGTAGTCCATGCTATCACGAATATGGAATTCATTCCTTCCTCGGGAAGTAGGCAGATGATTCCACTTATTTGTTGACCACAAAGCGATCGATCGGCCGAGTTCATATTATATTGAATATGAACTAATTGATCACTAGGGGTTAATGGTAAATAAGGATAATATGTTTCGAGAAGGGTTTACGGAAATATCCCGAATCGAAGTGAGCGATCTATGGAGGATTTATCCGTATGTAATGATTATATCGGTGGACGCTTTCGACTCATAAATTGAGTGTAAGTTATCTATATTCGATAGAGTTCGGTTTGGGTTTATGGTGGTGTAATCCCGAATTAATAGGTTGGATATAATTATTACAATCGATGAATAGTTTTATCTAATTTATTGTAAATTCTCGAAATATGGCCCATTGGTGCCTGACGCGCTCTCGAAATAGCATAATTGGATTTCTCGTCGTTGCACCTTAATTATAATTAAATAGTGGATTGGGCTATTTAAATTGATATGTGGATTAATTGTTTAGTTGGACTAAATAATTAAATACACTAAAAAGACTTTTAAATGACTCAAATCCAGAATTGGTGTGTTGACCCTTTTTGGTCAAATATAGGAAAAATATGCATGGACCTTATTTTTCAAGAAAAGGTGCGCATGTTTTTTTGTATATATTTTATATTATTTAATTATTAAGGAATTTGTTTTCTTAGATAATTATTTAATATGTAATTTATCTTTTATTTGTTAAATGATAAATCATGGAATATTGGATAATATATTTATTTATCCTAATTTGTTTGGGATAAATATTATATTTATCTTTTATTTGGAAAAGGATTAATGTAATAATTATCTCTTAATTATTTAATCTTGGAGGTTAAGTTTTACTTCTCTATATAAAGAGAGTTCTTCCAAGCCTTTTGACACACATAATTCACGCCATTATTGACAAATACTTGGGTTGATATTTCGACCAAGTATCTCGGGTTTTGAGTTGGAATAATCTTCGGGATTATTCCGGTAGCATATCAAGGAGGTCCGGCGGCGGGAAACACCATCCACCTGGTGTTGCTGGGAGACACACGTTGGAAGGCTGTGGCTTCTCAACTTGCGTGGATACTACTTTGTTCTTGTAGTTAAGCACCATAAAAAGGTAGGCTCCTAAACCCCCTTGTAGGTTTAGATCTTTTATTTATGTATTTTGTTTCGTTTAGATCTAGATCTGATGCCTTCCTCTGCGTAATCGGGTCAATCCATAATTGATCCGACGATATTACATCTAACACTTTGGTCATTGAGAATAAGCATACTAATTGTGTCACATACTAATTGTGTCATCAGGATCAAGCATTCCATTTTGGTTTGTTGGTGTTGGGGTATTTTGCAGAGGCAGCCATGGGTCCTTGAAGATCTTGATAGATTGTCCGTTTCCCACTCGCCACCGAACTCCATATTTTATTAGATCTCTCCCCGCTAAAATGCTGCTCCATATATAAGAGCCATTAGTACACAGGCCATGAAGTCAAAAATCTGAGTTTTGAAAGTATTTGGCCTTTAGGATACGACTAGCCAATGCATTCGGTTCTTTGAGGATTTTCCAAGCCTCGCTTCGGCAACATTGATTGATTGAAACACCCCAGGTCCTTGAAGCCTAATCCTCCTTGTGCTTTTGGTTGGCAACATTTTGACCATGCCTTCCAATGGATTTTTATTTCCTTCTTGAGATCCCATGAAATCGCCGAGTAATAGATTCAGTAATTAATTAAGTGTAGGGGAGGAGGAAACAACTCATAACAAAAGTAGGAAGCGCTTGGATTATCGCGCTTGATTATTATTTCCTTCCCGCAGAGAGAAAAATTTATCCTTCCAAATTACTCAATTTTTTCACACTTTATCTCTCATGTGGTTGAATATCTCCTTTTTGATCTTCCTACTAAATAAGGCAACCCCAAATATTTTCCCTCACAATTGGTGCTCTTTATACCCAAAGCAGAGCATGATTGCGTTCTAAAAACACCATTAACCTTTTGGCTGAAGAAAATTGTTGATTTGAGGTTGTTTCTTGCTTGCCCCGATAAAGCCTCGTATTGGTTCAAGGTTCTCTCAATATTCTTTGTTTTCGCTGCTTTCGTTTGCTTCAATGAATAAAAGCATCACATCCGCAAAGAGTAAATGGTTAAGATTCACACCGCCTGGGCCGAAAGATACCCTCTCGAGATCGCCATCATCTTGTGCCTTAGTTAATAATGCGGAGAGACCCTCAGCGCAAATTATGAATATGAAAGAGGATAAAGGGTCGCCTTGACGAATTCCGCGAGTTGGTGCAAATAGAGGGCTAGGCTTTCCATTTATTAGAATTTGGAATCTGACCGAGGATATGCACTGCATGATTACCTTCGCAATAAGAGAGATGAAGGTATTGTTTATGCTCCCTATGTCTGATCCTTCATTTAGGCATGCCAATATGATTTTAACGACCGAAGAGCAGAATGTCGGCCATGATTTTTGAAGAAAAATTACGTGCATACCATCGGGGCCCGGTGCTTTCTTTCCTGGTAGTTGGTGAAGTGCTCTGTCAATTTCTGCTTCTGTAAAAGGAGCATCAAGGCGTGCAGCTGTTTGTGTGCTAATCTGGGTGAAGTGAAGGCTATCCATTACCTCCGATTGCAGGGGCGGACGCAGGATCTCAGATCCCGGATGAGGGAGGACGATACTATTGGCGAGTGTAAATTTTTAGGAGAGGGAAAAAAAAAATACACAACATATATAATAATGTATTTTCCGGATCTAAGGAGGGACGCTTGGCCCCCGATTTAAAGGGTACATCCGCCCCTGTCCGATTGTATTCCATTAGAGTGGAACAGAGTCCTAAAAAAGGATGTGGCTATTCTGGACAAATCTTCCTCCTTCGTGTAATCATTGCCGTCCACATCTTTGAGCTTGTTTATGAAATTTCTAGCTTTTCTCTGGCTGGCTTTGTGATGGAAATAGCTCGTATTTCTATCCATACACTTGAGCCAATCCACTCGCCTACGGACTCGCCAGTATTCCTCTTGCAACGATAGAAGGTGTTCGATTTCCTTCTTTAATTTTTTCTCTTCTGCCAGTGAGTAGAAAGAATCGGAATGGAGAATCTCCAACTGTTTTTCCAATTTTCCCAGCTTCTTTTTTAAATTTTAAGTATCATAAATATATACTGTAAAATTAATAACATAAATGTTGGAAAAAAAAAATGAATAATAGGTTGCCGCATTGTCAATTGTAGATACTAGATAGGCACCCTATTATCAATTCGCATTTCCGGAATCGCATATATAAGATATAAGATATAGATTCAAAAATTATCATTATCCTTATTATATTTTATCTATACAAAAAAATTAAGTGATTCAGCGTTTCCCATTCCAAAAGAGTGTCTAACCACAATTTAACTTATACTGTATTTCCTTTAAATGTTATCATAGTTGTTTTTTGGGAAAAAATGTTATCATAGTTAAATATTACATGAAAGAAAAAGAAAATAAATCCAACAACAAAAATAATGAAAAACATGAGATAATTTTATAATGATTATAACTATTGAAAAAATTTCTATTCTTATACATTTAAGACATACCTAATATTGTATATGACGATACTCAAAATTGTCAGAGATGTAATAAGGCTGAAATTAGGGTAATTGAGCTTCGTGAGTATATTCCAACTATTAAACTGGTGGATTTGTGGATGATTTATAGATGAGCCAACGTCTGCAGATTTTGAGATCGTTTATTAACGTAGTTTTGAATTTATAAAGATAAAGATCATTTCATAGGCCTCCCTTGTAAGGGAGTTAATTGTGTTGTCATTGAAGGCGTGGTTGATGGCATGGAACTATTTAAGAGGCAGTCCTGGAGCAATCGTGGGGGTTACAACATCATGGCTTATTTTGGTTGATGGAGTGTAACTGTCATCTGCGATCGGATCTGACTTGCCCGAGCTGAATATAAGAGGCTGAAGTGAACCTGCAACATGTCGGCAGTATAGGGCTATGGATGTCTTAAGTGGAATTGATAATAGAAGGCAGAAGATGGCATGCGTCATGTCGATATAACAAGGGCAACATTCACATCAAGGAGACAAGTTTTTCCGAAGTCATCGGATACATAAATCCCAATATTGAGCCGGACCCTTGTCGGCCTATTAATCGAGACGACATTGTCATTTTGTCCTAAACCTGATAAGTGTCACGTATATGAAGTCGGGTCATTCCCACGTCAAAAGCCCCACAAATGTGAGTTGGGATGTAATCTTCCATGAAATAATATATAAGAAACCATACTTGGCTTGATATAACGTCGAGCTGCCATGCCCATATTTGGGCATGATATGATGAATCTGATATGCGGGTCTGCAACACTTGGCCTGCAGGAAAATAAAGATAACACGCTAAGTATTTGCCTTAAGAGAATCCGACCTGCTTGGATATAAAGATAATACGCCAAGTATTTTGATTTACATAATGTCGACCGACATGTTGAGTGATGATACGGGGATTTACTCCTCCACGTGGAATTATCTAATTGGTCCATCTGGCATGTGGAGAAGTCCGTGTTGGCCATCCACATCGGATCGGTACGAGACGTACAGGTTTTTCCGCTGCTTAGGGGAGATTCTACAAGTGTCCGAGCTCGAACACCCACGTCGGTGTTCATCAAGTCGATACCGTGGACTTCAGTTTGGGCTCCTGGGCCCACATCCAATAGGTTACTTGGGCAAGGAGGCAAGGCCCATTTAAGGGTAATTACGTCAATATACTAAACCGCCCCAAGTTTAGGGCAGAAGAAGGGCATGTGCCTATAAATACATCATTCCAGGAACTACGTAAGGCTTGATTCCTGGACTTAACACAGGATACGTAGGCAATCCAAGATATATCCTTGGACTCAGCCACAAAATACCTAAAAACATCATCTTTTGGACAAACCACCACCATTCGACTCTTTCTGACTCACCCTTAGATTACACGTGGCCCAGTTATTCCGGCGGTGCATTATCTAGCATCGTCATTTGGCGCTAGAAGGAGGGTCCTTCTACCGGTGAGTTGGTAAAGAAATCGTATGGCACCACCAGCAAGGAAGAAACCGGCGAACAGTAAGAACATGCAGATCGAAGAGCACACGGATATAGATCCAGCAGGGGTTCCATCTCAGATTCAAGAAGTCCCCACTGGATCTGGACCCGCGATTCTGAGATCCACCCAGGCCTCAGCTTCCCCCGCAGCTACAGGATATGGCAGATCACTTAGCATCCTTAGATGAAGACTCCCTGAAAAGGGTGGTGGCGTCGGTATTCATAGGAAAGGGAATCTGTAACCCCCCTGAAGAACATTTGGTGGACCCTCTGAGTCGTAAGGAGGCTGATAAGGCTAAGGGGAAGAGGCCTATCGAACCTCACGAAGAACGTGAGGAAGACGCAATTGAAATCAGCGTGACTAACGCTCACAGACGTCTTGAACAAGAAAGCCAACAGCGGCAGGTCGAGGAAAGTATCCGAAATGAGTTCAACCGCATAGTAGGGAAGGAACAGGTCACAGAATGGCTCGAATCGCCATTTAGTCCCGAGATAGAAATATACACGATGCCAGAGTCATTCAAACCGCCCAAGATGGAGCCTTATGACGGTGCTACGGACCTAGAGGACCATCTATATCGATATATATCATTGATGAGGTTGAGGAACGCCAATGATGCCATGAAGTGTCGTGCCTTCGACACGTTGCTCACAGGTCGAGCTCGAGAGTGGTTCCATAAGCTGCGCCCCGGGTCGATCTCAAGTTTTTTACAGCTGGGACAAAAATTTCGAGACGCTTTCATTGGAAATAAGAAGTTCCACCTCAGTGCTACACACCTCATGAATATTAAGCAAGAGAAAGGGGAATCCACTATTGATTTTATGAGACGCTTCAATCTCGAAGCCATGAAAGTGCATAACGCCAGTGATGCGTTGCAAGTTAATGCTTTTGTCGGAGGTCTGCGAAATATGAAGTTATATGACAAATTGTCGAAGAAAATGCCGAATGATATGGACGAATGTGTGAACATAGTCCATAAGTTTTGCCAAGGTGAAGAGGCAGTGCGTCTGCACACCATATCACTTGGCCTTAGTTCGAGAAACGACTCCCGAAGCCAGACCAAGGGTCAGCCTAGGGGTCGGAACGAGGAAAGCAAGTCCAACGTTTTTGACCGATTAACGGCTCCGATCTCAAATCGACTTGGAAAGAAAGGGAATCTGAAAGAGCGAGATTTTATACCCCTCAATCGATCTCGGGGAGAGGTGTTGGCAATTATGATCAAGAAAAATATTGCCCGAACACCTGCCGATGTCCAAGGACCGGAGAAAAGGAAGAATACTCATAAGTATTGCGACTATCACGAGGCGTGGGACACAACACGGAGGAATGTTTCGATCTGAAGAGGGATATCGACGCCTGCATTCAAGAGGGTCGATTGGATGAGGTGATTGACAGGTCAGAAAAAGACGAGCCAAAAGGCCGTCGAGAGTACAAGAGGAAGACTTATAATGGAAAGAAAGATCGATCCCCGCGTCGTGACAATAGAAATTGTCGAGACAGGTCAGCTGAGCCGGCATACCGAGATAATCGCCGTAATGACCATCGAGAAGATCAGAATCGAGACCCCCACCGAGATAATCGCGCCGGGTACGACGTCAACACGATTGTTGCAGAGCATGAATCAGATAGACCTCGATCTAGTCGACATTCTTCAGATAGGTCTAGGGACTCGAAGAAGCTGACGTTCACTACGGAAGTAGGATACGGGCCAAAAGACGACATTCCGAGTTCCCATAGGCATAGCGAGGGGTTGGTAATCGAAGCAGTAATAAGTCGGGGTCGGATCAAAAGGGTTTGCGTCGACAGTGGAAGCGCCGTAAATATTCTCTACTATTCGGCTTTCAAGGCTATGAAGTTGAAAGATGAAGACATCATACCCGTTATCTACCCCTTTATTTGGATTCACAGGGCAGGCCATCCACCCTGTCGGATCGATTAATTTGTTGACAACAGTTGGAGACGGGGAAAAAGGCCGAACTATGGAGATGACCTATGTCGTAGTTAAAGCCCCTTCGGGGTACAACGCGATATTAGGTCGACCAGCTTTATACGATCTCAGAGCCATCATCTCGACATTCCACAACAGCATGAAGTTCCCCACCTGGTATGGAACCCATGAGGTCAAAGGAGACATAGAAGTAGCCAGGAGCTGTAGCCTGGTTATGATTAAAGGAAAAGTGGTCGGGCATGTGCTGGTTGAGGAGTTGATACCTGAGGAGGAGGAAGATCGGAGCTGGGTGTCCGCAGACCCGACAGAGGAGGTTCGAGTGTGGAAGGAGGAAGAGGGCCTAGGGGTCCAGATCGGGAAGTGGATACCACACCCCGACATGAAAGCCTTGGTCGACCTCCTAGCGGAGTATCGAGACGTTTTCGCTTGGAAGGCAGATGACATGCCAGGTCTGTCGGCGGACATAGCGGTACATCGACTCAACGTCGACCCAAAAAAGAAGCCGATACGGCAAAAGAAGAGAAACCTTGCTCCTGAAAGGAAAGAGGCAGTAAGGAAAGAAGTCGACAAGTTATTACTTGCGGGAATCGTGAAAGAGATATTCTACCCGGATTGGTTGGCTAATCCAGTGTTGGTTAGGAAGCCGGATCAGAGCTGGCGGATGTGGGTCGATTTCTGAGATCTTAACAAAGCATGCCCTAAGGATTCATATCCGCTTCAAAGATTGATCGGTTGGTCGACTCGACACTTTGGGCTTGAGGTATTTGTTTTCTCGATGCGTCATGAGGGTATTATCAAATCTTCATGGACCCCGGACTCGGAAAAAACGCGTTAATCACGAATTTGGTACGTTTTGCTTTGTAACAATGCCTTTTGGCCTCGAAGAATCACGAGGGCTACCTATCGAGAGAGCCGTCAATAAAATTTTCGAGGCGAGATAGGTCGAAATATGGAGGTTTATGTTGATGATCTATTAATCAAGAGCAAGTCTATGGGGCGCTTTCTTGTCGATGTCGAGAGAGGTCTTTGAAGTCTCATGGGCCGCAAACATGAAGCTTAACCCAAAGAAATGTACCTTTGGAGTTCGATCCGGAAAATTTTTGGGGTACATGATATCGAGAGAGGGGATCGAGCTAATCCAGGATAAAATCGAGGCCTCTCAGAACATGCCTACGCCTCGTAACGTAAAGGAAGTGCGGCGATTAACGGGTCGGATGGCGGCCCTCAATCGATTCTTGTCGGTATCGGCGCAAAGGCCCTACCGTTCTTCAAGATATTAAAGAAAGCGAGTCCATTCCAATGGGGCGAAAGTGTCAAAAAGCATTCGATGATTTGAAGGAGTATCTGTCTGATTTACCAACGCTGTCTTCACCTCGAGAATGAGAGAAACTCCTGGTCTATCTAGCAATCTGTGAAGAGGCAGTGAGTGCAGTATTGGTTCGAGAAGGAGATCAGGGACAGATCCCAGTGTACTTTGTGAGCAAGGCATTGCATGGACCAGAGATCAGATACACGCTGGCTGAAAAATTGGCATTAAGTCTGGTTCATGCATCGAGGAAATTGAAACCCTACTTTCAAGCACACCCCATCGCTGTGGTCACCGACCACCTCTCAAAGATTTTTGGCAAAGCCGAGACATCGGGTCGATTGGCCAAGTGGGTTGTCGAGCTAGTGAGTGCGATATCGAGTTTCTACCTCATGCGACCATTAAGGGGTCAAACTCTAGCGGACTTCATAGCGTGAAGGATTGTCAATCCAGTTGGAACAGGATAAGCGATCATCGATGAGCGGTGGACCATCCATGTCGATGGTGCCTCGAGTAGAGAAGGAGTGAAATTTGGTTTGTTCTTGGTCACCCTAAGGGAGAAGAGTTTCCTTATGCGCCACGCGGTTGAATTCAAAGCTACAAACAACGAAGCCGAGTATGAGGCAATGATCACAGTCTAAAGTCGGCTTTGAAATTGGGGGTCGAGAACCTCCTGGTTTCTGATGACTCTCAACTCGTAGTGAATCACATCACGAGGTGAGTATGATGAGGCCAAAGAAGAATCTATGAAGAATTATTTGAGAGTGGTTAAAGGGTGATGTCAAAGTTCAAAACGATTCGTATTGATCAAGTACCCCGAAGTGAGAACAAACGGGCCGATGCGTTGTCTAAACTCGCATCGAATTTCAAGTCGAATAAGAAAGTTCTAGTGGAAATGCTAGCGGAGCGAAGCTATAATGAGGTCGATGTACAACCAGTGGTTCAAGGATCGACATGGATGGATCCGATAGCATCATTCTTAAAGGACGGAATTCTCCCGTCTGATAAGTCTCAGGCCAGAAAAATCAGACTACAAGCCTCGAGGTACGTTTTATTCGACTATGTGCTTTATCGAAAATCGTTTGTAGCACCTTGGCTACGATGTGCATCGGAAGATGAGGGAGCTTATCTTCTCGAGGAAATACATCGGGGGATTTGTGGTAACCATTGCGGAGCTCGAATGTTGGCAAAAAAATGCAGGCTGGCCGGCTATTTTTGGCCTTCGATGCAGAAGGATGCCAATCAAGTGGTGATGAGATCTGAGGGCTTGTCGGTACATGACATAGTGACACACCAACAAGCGCGAGAGATGAGTGCCATCGAGTCGGTATGGCCTTTCGATGAGTGAAATCGATATAGTCGGGCCTCTGTCTCGAGCTCCGGTAATTTCAAATATGTTGTGGTCGCAGATTGACTATTTCACGAAATGGGTGAAGCCAAGGCTCTAATCGACATTGTGAGCTCGGACCATCAAGAAGTTTCGTGGGAGAACATTTTGTGCAGTGTTGGAATTCCCAAGTATCGATATCGGATAACGGGGCGCAATTTACGGATGACCGTGCGTAATCGGCTCAAAGAATTCAAGATATAGCATAGAACGACATCGGTGGCCCGACCTCGGTCCAATGGACAGTCGAGCAAACAAAACAGCAAATCAAGTTTGGGTTGAAGAAGCGGTTAGAAGGCGAGGGTCGAGATTGGGCGGCTCAATTACCCAAAGATATCTGTGTGGTCGTGTCGAACAAAGACCCAATTCGGCTACCCAAGAGACTCGCTTTCGCTTTGGCTTATGGGTGCGAAGCAGTGATACCTGTGGAGATCGGACTGGCCTCACCTCGGGTTCTGGCATATAACGTTGAAACAAATATTACCGATACTTCAAGAGAAAGATAACGTCGAAGAGAAGAGAGAGGTTGCGGCATATCGAATGGCCAATTATAAAAGAAGATATCACAAGATTACTATAACGCGAGGTAAAGCACAAATATTTCCAAGTGGGGGACCTCGTGTTGAGGAAGAACGAGACCAGCAGGCAGGACCCAATAGGCAAGCTCGAGCCGAATTGGGAAGGTCCGTATAAAATCTTAAAAGTGCATCCTAAAAGGTCGTATCAGTTGGGCAGGTCGGATGGAAGCACCATGCCTCGAACTTGGCATGCCACCAACCTCAGAAAATATTATGTTTAAGTTATTTTTTCATCTCATTCTCATAACTTTTGCAGTTCTACTTTCATCAGTTGTAATAGGTCGATATGACATTATATTCCAAGGCCTTTTATTCAAAGATGCTTTCTTTTCCTTTTAATTACGCTATATTTGCAAAATCGTATGAAAAATAGAAGAGCGAAAGAAAAAAGCGCAAAGATCGACCACGATATCAATTCTCCGACCCGATCACCTCAAAGACGGTATAGTGAATAAAGCCAAGTCACTGACAATGCTTATATCACTTACGAGCTGAGGTCCGCCGATACGATGGACTCAAAACAAGAGTAGTGAATAAAGCCAAGTCACCGACAATGCTTATATCACTCCCGACATGTCGATGAAGCCACGACGCTAAGCGGTGGAAGATCCCACGACGGATACCTAACTCGACTCATTCATAAGCACCATGATGTGCGACGGTGAGTAGGATTTCTTAATTCGATGTCCTTATAAGCCTGACAAGGCAGGATAGTCGAATCGAGCTCCGACCAAAAAGCCAAGTCAAGCCAATAAGGCAGCACAATGCTAGGTCGACTCATACTCAAGTGTACTACGAGTCATGTACTCCTACTACACTTCGAAGGGCCAGTAGGGGAATTAAGTCTAAAAGACTACACCCCATAAGGCATTGTTTGCAAGGGAATTAAGTCCGAAGGACTACACCCTAGACAAATTATCAATAAAAGACAAAGACATTCAATGGAAAAAGCATAGATTTAAGTTGAAAAATCTAAAGAATGCAGATTGAAGCAACATCACAAGTCTACAAGATCGGATCGATGAGATGTAAGTTCAGACAAATGGAAAATGTTAAAATTATACAACCAAATCGAATAAAAAAAATAAATAAAAAAAAGGTTTAACGGAAGATCGGTAGGATTACGACAATGAAAAGAGGTCGTTAAGCGGCCAGGTGGTTGGCGATGGGTCGGTCGACAGATCCTCTCGACTCTCGAGGTTCGCCGATTCACCTTCCTCCATGGTAGAGGTCACGTACTTCCCATATAAGGAGACGCCAGTCTTGAACTCATTGAAATATCGCCCGTAACGAGGAATGGCCTCTGGATCATATAGGTAGGGCTTCGAAATGGCAGACACGTCAAAGTTTGGATCGACCTCTTTGACTTGGTCAATGGCCATAGTAAACCCCCTTCATGCCCGAGTCATAAGCGTCGTCAGTCATCTTCGAGCTCCTTCGAGGCCAAGAAGTCCATCTTGGCGGTTTCCGCTCGAGTCGTTAAATCATCGAGGAGGGATCGAGCGGTGGTACGAGCCTTAATCGCCTCTGCCAGATCGATTTTCATCCCTCGAGCTCCGACTTCACCTGCACCAGCTCTGACTTCACCGCCGCTAACTCGACATCCCTCTCGGCTATGTCCTCCCGAGCTTTAGACGGTCGGACTCCGGCTTCAAGCGGCGATCATCCAACTTGTTGGCCTTGGCCTTCGGCTTCTCGATCTCGAGTCGGTTTGTGATAGTCTCTCTGCTCCTCCAGAGTCGCCGATGGAGACTCAATTCTATTCAAAGCTACTTTGGTGGCGAGTCGAGTCTGCAATAAGGAATATTATTAACATCGAAGACAGACAAAAATCACGAAACTACGAAAGAAATAAAAGAAGACTCACAACTCGATGACTCTTCATTATAAGGTCGTGTAACTCCTCCGGTGTCATGGCCTCCATCTCTGCCACACTTGTCTCAGGGATCGGATCGGTGGAATTTGGTGGTGCGAGGTTACGGGACTCCTTCCCGACCCCATGTCGCACCTCCGTGGTCTTCTGGCTCTTCCTCGAAACGAGGTCCCTATCTGTCTGCTCTGTCACCCTTGCCTCGTCGGGTTGATCTCTCAGAATCTCAGATGTTGATACGGGAGTAGCAGATCAGGATGGCCCACTCTGTCCCGCAGACGTGGTGCCAGATGCCGCTTTCTTTGACTTAATCCCGACGATCTCCTGAATCTTCTTGGGATCGGTTTTCTTGGGGTCGGGCATTTTACCCAAAGCATCCATCTTCGAGAAAAACTCCACTGCGCGCAGGGAAAAATCGACATCAGAATATGATTAATACGAAATAAACACAGAAAAAGTACAGAATACTCAAGTATTGCGGCTCGGCTGGAATGAACAAAGGTCCTACGTAAAATGCGAACATCCTCATCAAGTTCGAGGTATGCGCCCGGCCACCGTCTCGATATCGGCGTAGGGATACAATGAATGCGGTGTTCCGAGTGGCGATGTCGGGATGAGCGATCTCGAGGCGCCACACCCGTCGAGGTATCGGATCCGAGCTTCATCATGCCATTTAAAGTCTGTTATACCAAGTGTAGACATCGATGTCCACCAACCCATGTCGAATAAAGAAAAACTGGGGCTTCCACTCACCCTGAGGCGAAGTTACCTTCCTCACAAATTCCGACGTGAGAGGACGTTTCTGAAAGGTATACCATCCCGCATCTTGTAGACTTTGGATGGCGTAGTATTGACGGAATAGTCGAACCGAGAACTCGACCTTGGCGACTCGACATGCCAACACAAATCCCATAACGCTCCTAACACCATTTGGAGCAAGTTGTGGAACGCTGATCTTGTAGTGTCGAAGAACCTCGATAAGACATGGGTCGAAGGGGAACCTCAACCCCTCCTTTAACTGCGCTTCGTAAATAGCGCAGAATCCGGGAGGAGGATCACAGGCAAACTGAAATTGACCATGCGATACCATAATGTTTGAAGAAGAATAGGGTATGCCATATCGTGTCTTGAGATGGTCTTGGCTTTCTCCGAGTCGATTGAGATACAACCATACGGCCCTTGGCCTCTCATCCTCGTTTGACGTTTGGTAGTGGGTCGGGGAGACGACTCTTCTTCTCCACCTTCTTCTTCTTCTCCGGTAGCTCTCTCACCGGAGACGGTTGGATGTTCAGAGACCGTCTCCTCAGAAGACTCTTCTTCGACAACAATTTCCTCTCTGTTTTGGGAATCGCTGTTGCTACTAGACATGGACTTGGAAAAAATATGCAAGAAACAAAAACAAGAAGGAAAACTTAAGCGAGGTTAGGGCTTACTTGAGTTTTCGGCTAAAAAGACTGAGATTTGCAGAAGTTTGCAATGGCGAATGAGAAACGTCAAGATCTTGGGCTCCTTTTATGCTAAGAAAGTCTCTAAATGATTTGAAAGGGTGGGATTTTGGGCAGTTATAGAAGCGCAAGCGCGAGAATCAAGGGCCAAAGCTCCACGCGGCCTAATGACAGACGTTTCGTTTCTGCACCAATTAATGCCGACAAAGATGACGTCACCTGTGATGATGCAGTTAGTTGGGAGGGACAAATTGTGTTCCCGCCTTAAAAGAAGACCACGTGTCGAAAAAGGTAATTCAAATTTTCAGATCCGACCTCGGCCTCTCGAGATGAGCTTCCTTCCGATCCGGGGGCTTATGATGATACGGGGATTTACTCCTCCACGTGGAATTATCTAATTGGTCCATCTGGCATGTGGAGAAGTCCGTGTTGGCCATCCACATCGGATCGGTACGAGACGTACAGGTTTTTCCGCTGCTTAGGGGAGATTCTACAAGTGTCTGAGCTCGAACACCCACGTCGGTGTTCATCGAGTCGATACCGTGGAATTCAGTTTGGGCTCCTGGGCCCACATCCAATAGGTTACTTGGGCAAGGAGGCAAGGCCCATTTAAGGGTAATTACGTCAATATACTAAACCGCCCCAAGTTTAAGGCAGAAGAAGGGCATGTGCCTATAAATACATCATTCCAGGAACTACGTAAGGCTTGATTCCTGGACTTAACACAGGATACGTAGGCAATCCAAGATATATCCTTGGACTCAGCCACAAAATACCTAAAAACATCATCTTTTGGACAAACCACCACCATTCGACTCTTTACAGCTCACCCTTAGATTACACGTGGCCCAGTTATTCCGGCGGTGCATTATCTAGCATCGTCATTGAGAAAATAAAGTTGTGTTTAATGAGTAGTTTTGCCGTCCTATGGACCTCGACTTGTTTGATTTACATTTTGGGCATAAAAGATATATTTCCCCGACCTCCCAACCTACAGGAATGAAAAATTTCTTTCCCTTGTCTTTTTTATTTTCTATTTCATGTGATGTGCCGAACCGCCACCTATTGAACGCAAATGCTATATACCTATAAAATCCCCCCACCCCCCCAACCCTCCCCCCGAGTCTACTTGGGCGAGTTACGAGGTCGCTAAGTATAATGAATGGAAGTGCTAAAATATTTGGTACCACGAGAATACTTTGATCGAGTTGCGAGGACTTGAAAATCATATTGTATTGGAGTTCGAAAACTATTTAGCCCCCCGAGTATATTTTTTTGTATTAAGCTTTTGTGCAAATTTTTCGCTCACGTCGTGAGTTTTATCATTTTTTATTTATGTTGTTTCCCGCAATGAGATAGTTTTCATAATTTTGGGTCGTCGTCCTTGCCTTATTCATGTAAGGTCTTAATTTATAGATATATCCATGCTCATGGATTATGACTTCATGGGTCTCTCATTTTTAGGTAAGTTATTTTTCCACAATTTTGGGTCTACACCTCAAGTTAGTCCTGTAAGGTCTTAGTTTGCAAGATACATCCGCACTGTGGATCCCGACCTATGGGTCTCATTTTCGAGGTGAGTTACTATTCCCACATTTTGGATCTACACCTATACCATTGTCCTGTAAGGTCTTAGTCTCCATATGGTTGATCAGACCACCGAGTTAAAGGCTAGCTCTGCTAGAATTTTGTTCGAGACTTTTAGTCTGTATGAACTGAAACGAGTCCTACTCAATTAGTATATCTTGAAGCTTGAGAGTTCATTTTGTTGTGAACTTATCTCCATTTATCTAGAATTAGTACCTGTCAATGTACATATGTATAGGAAAATATCATAATTGAATTTTGCTTTTTTAACTTACTTGTTTTTCGGTTTGACCAAGCTTTGCTCAGTTCGATTGATAAGAATAGGTTGGGTTGTAGCCCCCTCGATGCTGTAAATAATAAGTCATGTAATCAGCTCGGTTGATGTCGAATAATCATACATTTTATCGTAACTTAGATAAGTGACAAATATCTGTGTTATCTTCCTGTATGTATGAATTGGGCCGAGATAATTCTGACCTACTCAGTTCGTTGATAAATATGAGGCCGGGGACTTGCTTGGCTTGTAAATAAATGTAGGGCCAAGAACCTGCTCGGCTATGCTAATAAATATATCATTGAGAACCTATCCGCCTGGTCAACTTGCCAAGGTAATAAAAAATATGAAAATTTCCTCAAACATTTGCGTAAGTGTACGGATTTCAGCTCCTAACATGATAGCTCCAACCTGCGGGTATCTCATGAGCAAGAAAATAAATATACAAAAATGTGTCATATTTGACTAGACAATTTCGATTAGACCAATAGGTTAAAATAAGAGCTTTAGGTTGGCTTAGCTTGCCGACATAATAAATAAGGTTGGGAGTCTAGGACACACCCATGTTATGTAGGAGATGAATTTGCTCAGCTCACTGATAATAATACGATGAGGCCTAACCGCTTCTGATAAGGGAATTTCGACATGTAGAAAATAAATATATAAACATAGATACAAATAAAAGATACCGAGCTTTCTTAGCTCGCTGAGAGAGTGTTCTTGTTTTGTCTTGATGATGGTTTTGTAGCAGATTCTGGCTATCTCCATCTGAAGCCCTGTCTTAGCCGTAGTTGTCGACTCAGTTTTATGGTTTGGACATGGATGGTTCGATTGTGAAGATTTATTGCATTCGCTTTCTGCAAATTTGAAGTATTGTTGTTGGTTTTCCCCGTCCACGTCCTGCACGTGAGGGTTCCATTTAGTTTTTGTGGGGTTTTGTTGGCCTTCGGCCTGATTTGGTTCATGGCCCGTTTGAATGTATCTCTCATATGTGCTATGCACACCAAGGACTTTCACCGTCGTCTTTCTTTTCCAGTTTCGTGGTTCTTCGTTGTAAGCCACCACAAGATTTTTCAAGGGTATAATTTTATGGCCCTCATTCTGGATCCATTTGACGATGATCAAAATCGTCAGAGATGTAACCAGGTTGAAATTCGGGTAATTGTGTTTTGTAAGGATAACCCAACTACTAAACTGGTTGATGTGTTGATGATTTACAGCTGAGCCAATTATGATTGACTGCCTACGTACCCAGAGATTTTGGGATCAAGCTGTCAACGTAGTTTTGAATTTATGAGAATAGAGATCCTTTTATAGGCCTCCATCTATGGGAGTTAATCGTACTGTCATTGAAGGCATGGTTGATGACATAGAACCGTTTAAGAGGCAACCTGGGAGCAATCATGGGACTGATGGCAAGAATCAATTAGGGGTTACAACATCGTGGTTTAATGCTTGGTTGATGGAGTGTGACTATCATCTAAGTTCGGATCTGACTTGCCCAAGCTGAATATTAGAGACCGAAGTGAATCTGCACCATGTCGGCAATATAAGGTTGTTGATGTCTTAATAGGAACTAATAATAGAAAGCAGATGACGACCTGCGTCATGTCGGACAGAGGACGGCCTCCGTTATGTCGATATAATAAGTCAATATGCGCTGTTAGGAGAGAAGCTTTGCCGAAGTCATGTGATACATAAAGCCCAATATTGGACCGACCTGTAACATCCCGACTTTTCGAAAAAGGGCAAAAACGTCTTTTAACATAAGGTTTCAAATTTATAATATTTAAATAAAGAATTTAAGTTTTATTTGAAATATAAAGGGGAGTTAATGGGAGTTAATAAATAATATCACTCTCTGGGAGGTTATTTTCAAGATTAAAACTTCCCACACTTCCTTTCTAAAAATCTGAAAAGAAAAAAAAAACTGTTGTGCGTTCCATCATCCTCTCCCAAAGTCGACTTCTACATTGGAGAAGGAGATAAACTTCAAAAATTCATATCTTCCAATCCGTAGTTTCGTTTTGCAGCAATGAATAGTCAAAACGATCGTCTCAGAGCGTAGATTATTCTAAAAATACTCTTACAGGAAATAATCCAGGTATGGTTAACTCGTTTTCTGCTGCAAAATCGTAAAAGATCATGATGTTTTGTGTTTTAGGGTTTTGGGCATAACTTTTGATCCGTGAATCCGTTTAGAAATCCGAATGTACCGCTGGAATCGTGAGAAGATGAGGATCGTTTTGATACCAGAATTTGGGTCTGATTTTCAGGTATGTTGGAGTCAAATTTCTGCTGTAAATTCATGAAAAGGATCATGAATTCATGTTCTAGGGTTTTGTTTCGTAGTTCTTTGTTTAGAAGCTTTGATCATCAATTAATTCATGTTAATTGTGATGTTTTAGATCTTGTTTGAGGCCTGTTTAAGTGCTGCAGAGATTAGTTTTGGTTTGTGGCTTCAATCAAGTAAGAGGCTCTTCCTAATGTTTAATTAAAGTTTTATGATGTTAAGGTTGAGCTTTTGTGTTGATTTCTTGATTGTAAATCATGTTAATTGTTGTTGTTGTAGTACAAGATGTTATGGTATGTTTAAAGGCTGTTTTCCTGCTGTTTTGATGTGTATTTTTGGTGATAAACATGTTAGAAAGGTTGTAGAATCGAGAGAAGTGTTGAAAATCAGGTTTAGGGCCTGTACAGTTAGAATGCGCACGCATTGATCTTGATTTTGGGAAATATGATGTTTGAGCCATGTGTTGAGTTTCAAGTGTTGTTTCTTGATCTAATAATATTAAACAAACATGAACAAGCCTTGAATGAGTTTCTGATGCGTTTAGTTCCGGCACCGAATGTACTCTTAAAGGGAGTTGAAGTTCGGGACCATCGGAAGGGCATGATAGGCTTGTGCTTTGATGAATTAGTATTCATCAATGTCTGTGTATGTGCTAGGCCTTGTCCGTGTCTAGTGGTCTAAGAAAGAGAGTATTAGAAGTGAGGGAGCTTACTTGAAAATACATAGGTGGCTAGTTAATAATTAACAATAAACGTACGTGTGTAGCTAAAAGACTAAACATCGTAACATTCTTGGTTAGGCACCTAGCCATATCGCGATGTGTGGGCGGTCAGATAAAGTGAATAACTCTGCTGGCCTATAAACGGCTAAATGGCAGGGGACTTCGCCGAACGTGTACACTATCGGGTCTTAACCCGTGGCTATCGGTGTGATCCACTGATTGGTTGCAAACGATACCTCGTGGTGGGTAGCACCATGCGTTGTGCCCTTGAATGCCAATGTGGCAAAGATAAGTTAAGTTAGAAACGTTTAGTCACGACATGTTGATGAGCATGAAGTGAACCCCAGAATTGAGTCGGTCTCATAAAGATAACTTAATAATAATTAATGAACCTTTCGTTGTAAGACTTGATTATACATTAGCTTCTTCCTCTTGCTAAGTACTTTGTACTTACCTCAATTGCATATGTTGTTTTGTGTGTTTTTGGGGTGAGAAGACGAACAGGTTGTCCTTGATCTCGCTGAGGGGTTCAATGATGTTTTGATGACGTTGGTGCTGATGATGCTTTCTTTTACTTTCTTTAAAGGGTTGTACTATAGTATGTTGTAGATTCTTAAATAACATGTTGTACTTTTATTCCAAGTTTGTAAGACAAGGGTTGTATCTTTATTTTGTAACATCGTATGTTGTAAGCTTTTCCTTTCTACCCCTAGTCGGTTTGTATTCTAGTAGCATTTATGGTTTTTACCCGAGCCTTTTGGGCTTCCGGTGCTTTATTTTGATACGACGATGTAGAGGCTGGCGTATAATATTAAATTTATTTAATGCTATACGCGCCGAACGTTCTCTCCCGGATAAGGGCTCAGTATCTGGGAGCGGGGCGTTACATGACCCCTGTCAGCCCATTAATTGAGACGAACCTTATCGTTCCGTGGAGGCTTATCTGTACCCCAATTCCAAAGAATTTAAGTGGAGGTGGTGTTGAATTGGGACTGTTGAACACATTTGATCCTTGTTGAGTTCGGTTTGAGATTTTCGGAATCGTTGGAAAATCAAATCATATGTAACAAAAAAGTTGTAGCTGAGATTTCAAAGAGCATAGAGCCAAGAGCCAAGAGCAAAGCAGCATACCGTAGGAGATTCTGGGAGATAAAGTTTTTTTTCTTGTTTTTTTAGAAACCGAATTTGTTTTGAGTGACACATAAGACGGAGTTGTTTGCAGGATTTCGCGGAAAGGGTTGTTTGTTATCGGGTATAAGCTGGGTCATTTTACGGGTTTTGTGAAAATAGCGGGTAATTAGGTTAAATGTTGTTTCAAGATATGCTTTCATTATATGGGCAATACCGATCTACTTTTGAAGATCATATGGATGTAGAAAAAGCTTCTGATTTTGGAAACTCCATTTATATTTACCCAGTTCATATCTTTGTTTCGTGTGTTCCCATCGATTTCTTCAATCCACCTAAACTGCGACCAGAGAGTAAAATAGGTCGGGAAGAAAGAGTCTGAGGTTGGGTCGGAGGACATATTGGTTCCACCTCACATTATATATATAGATCTTAATCAACTCGTCTTTATGCACTTTAAAACATGAATTATCATAAATTTCTGTGAAAATGTTCATATAATGAATTATGTTTCAAATTCATTATAATCATGCATACATCGTTATGCAAATCATAAATCTGGTTACGCAAAAAAAGGTAGTTTAGAAATTTGGTGAATGCTAATTTCTCCATGTCCACATCACAGGGAAAGTTCCCTACACACAACTTTCCCAATGTCAGAAAGGAAGAAAAATAATGAAAAAACATGATTGAATGTAAATCAAACTTAAGGTGCAAATTGACCTAAAAAAACATGTTAATTAAATTATGAACTCAATTACATATCAAATGTTTCCTCTAATATTTATTGAAGACATACAAAGATAAAAGTGACTCAATTTGGTTCCATTATGTAACCTAAATTTAAAAGATGTTCAGATTCAGAGCACCTGCACTATTTTAATAACAATTTGAGCAAAAATGGAGCATTTTGTGATCTTGCCCATCAAAAATTCATTCAAAGATTATAATCAAACACACGGCCTCTAAAATCAACACCAAATTAATTTTAACAACTCCACGACAAAAGATAGGGATGTATTCAAATGATCAATGCTCACACAAAAGAGACCTTCATTTACTTGTTATTCAAATAAAAACAAACATTAAAAAATTATTCATACATGTAAAAATCAAACGGCAAAATACCTGTTTGTACATCCAACGTAAACCTTCTTTTCAACGGGTGCACGCTGTGCATGATCTATGACAAATTAAAGGGTAAATGTCTCCTTTTTTTTTCGAAAAAAGTTAACTAATATTTGTACTAATATTTTGTTTCCCCCATAATATTTTTTATTTGCCTCTTTGAAATTTTTCCATAGCTCCTCGTCTAACTGCACCGTTTGTTCTTACAATGTTAAGGCTCTTTGAATCTGTTTATACACAAACAATAATCAAGAACAAAGACCACACAAATCCTCATAAATGCCAATGAAATAAAACAGCCGCAGAAGTATAAAATAAACAAATAATGGTTTTAGAGTAATTAAACTAGCTAATACATACCTCGCTAGCAAGCAGATGCACGTTACAACACACTTTAAGAAAATACATATGTTCAAATCCAACGCTTACAAAGAAACATGATTTTTCTTATCATAATTTAACCAAATTAACTCAAATATTGCACCCTTATATCATAATTAATTTCCACAAAAATTAGTAAGCATTAGTAAAATTGAAGAATAAAAAAAAGGTGAACCACAAGAAAAGGACGATCAAGGAAAAGGGAAATACCAGGGTATGTAGGTAATAGGCTCATAATACAATCATTAACAACGAAATTCACCAATGTGAGAAATTTTATCATACATTCGTTTTACCACGTGGAAAAATGATTTGGTAAAACATATCCACTTATTTATTGACAACTCATACTATGACCCACTTGCCTTTATTTTTGGGAATGAGAGGAAGACAAAAATATTTCATCAATTGAGTAGGGCGACAATCTTTTCAAACTTTTGCATAAAGCCGACAAAACTATTTATCCACTATCGAAATTCACTTGTGTTCAAATTCACTGCTTAAATTCATCTGCCAAATTCACATCGAAATTCACTAATTTGCAAAATTCATTGTTTTATTCACCGATTTTCGATTCATCATCAAAATTCACCGCCGAAATTCACCGATTTCGGGATTCACTAGGAGAGATTCACCGATTTTCTGGATTCACCGTTTGTCCTTCTCGCTATAAAATTATACAATTGTCCTTCTCCCTATAAGAAATATGTAGTTGTCCCGCCGCTTAATAATATTCCGGATTGTGTCCTTATCCCTAATTTCCCATTATTTTTTTTTAACAAAGAATGCTATCGTTATTATCCGTTTACACAACGGTAAAAAGATCGATGATGATCTTCACTGTTGATGCATCTTGAGATCTAGATGATCATCTAGATCTCAAGATGCATCAACGCGTGAAGATCACCGCCAAGCACACACCGTTGTGTAAACTGACGCCGCTTGTCTTCACTCTTTTTTAAATTCAAACATTCACTTTAACAGAGCTTTGAGCCTGACGGAAAAGTATTGAACAGTTAGCCATTTTCCAAAAAAAACCTTCTCTCCTTTTCTGTTTAGTCCTCATCTCTTCATCTTCATTATCACCTTCTCTCCATCTTCAACATCTTGTTTCTCTGTTTTATTCTTACTTCTTCTTTTGCTTAGAATGTTTTTTTGGCTTTTTTTTTTTTCCCCTTTTCCTTCACCCTTTTTTTCATATACAGACGAATCCGAGAGACAGTTGGATTCATTTTCCCTTTCCATGGGCAAGGAAAAACAATTCGAACATAAATTAAAAGTCATGGAACATCCTTCTGTCAATCAGGAATTTTTATTTTTTTATGAGGGGCCACAAATATAAGAAATGGGTCATTTTTTCATCTTTAATATTGCTGGGTTTTAATAAAAGTCGTTAAATTTTTTTCTTTTGAAATCTTTTAGAACTTGAAATCTGGTAGACGAAAGCATAAATAAAAAAACTGAATTGTTAATTTATTTCTTCCAGAAAAAATGCTATGTATGCAATGCTATTTCATTCACCTTTTGACGCATATAGATATGAAAATGGGACAAGAAAATGCTCAAACTCAAGCCTTTTTTTTCTTTATTTGTTTTGTGATTTTTGTTGCATGCCAAGTTTTGGAGCTATTGTTAAAACCAATAATCAAGAAATTCAAATTCAAGATAAAGAACTTCCAGGCACGATTGGAAAAAGGAATAAACTTGATAGTACAAGAGATAAAGAAGGGAAGCAGATTACCTTGCAAGAGCAAAGAGTCCCACGATTCTGCACTTCATCCAATTCGAATCTTTGAAGAGTCCTGTTTGAAGAAGTAGATAGACTTGAGTTTATTTGAATTCTTTTTGTAATTAAAGGTGATCTAAAAAGCCTAATTACGGGTTGTATAAATTGGGGCATTGCCCAGCATAATAAAGTAAGCAAAGTTTCTCCCTTTATTATTTTTTAATAATTTCTTCATGGTATCAGAGCTTTAATTTGTGCCTATTCTTTTTTATATCTGTGATCAGCTCTTTCCTCTCCAAACATGGTGAAAGAATCAGCTCTCACAATACAACAGTTCCATCAATGTGCTAGCTTAATATCTATTAAGCTAAACCTCACAAATTACCTCCTGTGGCGTTCCCAGGTCATTCCGCTGATCAAAAGTCTTGGAGTACACCATCACATTACATCAGCCACTAAACCTGCAGAAAAGACCAAAAATGGAGATGGAGAAGAAGTTGACAACCCAGAATTCCCTGTCTGGACCATCAATGATGGATTGCTTGTATCTTGGCTCCTAGGCACTATGAAGGAGGAGATAGTGAGCATGGTTTATGAAGAGGACTCAACCGCTTATCAGATCTGGAAGACCCTTGATGAACAACTGCTTCCTCATACAGTGGAGAAAGAAGGTAATCTCAAAAATATGTTGATGGGTCTGAAAAAAGGAACCAAGACAGTGGACGAATATTTAAAGGAGTTTAAGGCTATCTGTGATAACCTAGCTGCCATAAAGAAGCCAGTTTCTGATCTAGATAAGGTTTTTCAATTCTCTCATGGTCTAGGTAATGAGTATATGAATTTTAGGACTGCTATGCTTACAAAACCCCTTACCCCTCTTTTAGTCAACTAATCATGGCTTTGCAAGGGTATGATCAAACCATTAAAGCACAGCAGGCTGAGCAAAAGGAGATTCTAAACCAGACTCAAGCCTTCCTCTCCCAAAGAGGAAGAGGAAGAGGAAGAAGAGGTGGTGGTAGAGCCCAGTTTAATTCAAGGGCCGTGGATTTGCACCAAAGAGGTAGATCTGGTGACAACAACCCGATCCACAACAAGCAAAGGCAACCCTGGGGATCGAAGCCAAACTCGATGGTCACCCGTAACTCAAAATTCGGGACAATGCAGACTCTACATGCCAAATCTGTGGAAGAGTCAACCACACACGATTGGATTGTTTGGTACAGTTTGACTATGCATATCGATCTCAAGAAGTACACAAGGCACTTGTTGCAATGCATCTATCGAGCCCCAGGATACCAAATTTTATGCAGACACAGGTGCCACTACACACATATGACTAATGATGAAGGTAACCTTTTTACAAAAAGTGCATATAATGGATATGATAAAATATATGTAGGAAATGGAAATAAACTGGATATTACTCACACTGGTGATGCATATGTTGGTAACTTGAAATTAAAGGATGTTCTGGTTGTCCCTGCTTTAACAAAAAATCTTATGTCCGTTGGTAAATTTATTTCAGATAACCAGTGTAGCTTTGAATTTACTGATAATGGTTTTGTGATTAAGGACAAAGAGCAGAAGATAGTGGCACAAGGACATAAGAAAGGAAGGTTATATGCAGTCAATGAAGGCATACAGGAAGCATTAAGTGCAATAAGGACAGGGAAGGCACCAGCAACACTTTGGCACCAAAGGCTGGGGCATCCACATGCCAAATCTATTTCTGTTTTGAATAAAAAGGATCTGATTAATGTCAGTAGTTGGAGTTTAAAACCTAATGTTTGTGTTAGTTGCCAGATGGGAAAAAGTTGTAGACTTCCTTTTGATAAAAGTAATAAAAAAATCTGTGATGCCTTTGGAAAAAATACACTGTGATTTATGGGGGCCTGCTCCTATTGCTTCTAATCAAGGATATCAGTACTATTCATTATTTGTTGATGATTCTTCCCGCTTTACTTGGTTGTATCCTTAAGAAAAGTCTGATTTCTACCAATGCTTCCTTAGATTTCAAAAGTTAGTGGAAAGACAATTTAATCATAAAATCAAAACCTTCCAGTGTGATGGGGGAGGAGAGTTCAAGTTAACTGAGTTCCTTAATCATTTAACCAACCATGGCATAAACTTACAGGTTTCATGTCCCCATACCCCTGAACAAAATGGGGTAGTGAAAAAAACATAGACATGTGGTTGAAACTGACTCACCTCATGTTTCATGCCGCCATGCCACAACACTTATGGGTAGAGGCATTTCTAATCTGCAGCTTTACCTAATCAATAGACTGCCATCATCAGTATTGAAGGGTGAAACTCCCTATCATTCCTTGTTTCACACAGATCCTGACTACAGGGGATTGAGGACTTTTGGATGTCAATGTTTTCCAACACTCAGACATCATGGACAATCTAAATTTGCCAAGAGAAGTGTCCTCTTGTGTCTTCCTAGTGCAGACCCCCCTCTTACAAGGGATACAGTGCTTTGATCCCCAAACCAAAAGGGTTTATATTTCAAGGCATGTAGTTTTTATGAGACTGTGTTTCCTTTTTGCTTCTACGTGCGGTATCCACACCCATGCCTCGAATATGTGCAATATCCAACTACTTGATGAATGGACATCAAAGAAAGACTAATACAACCACGCATGCAGTGCGGATCGACTACACCTAGTCTAAATCGTTGTTCGGATACCAAGACACCTATATTGGAGGACCACAGATCCGTGGATCGGCACTCCTCGCTGAGATGAAGCGGAACCCACTTGCTTGAACAAGAATTTACAATGGACTCTGATCCACCTGATCGAGGATGCAGTAGATATGCCGACCCTCGAATCGCCAAGAAATGAAGAAGATATGCCGTAACCGGAGGTGATATCACCAAGACCTCGCTCGAAATGTAAGGCCCCCAAAGATATTTACAAGACTATGCCCTATCCACAATCTGACCTACTATAGTCCCCCGAACCTAAAACCATCAAGACAAATTTTTAACACATCCTGAATGGATTCAAGCTATGAGGAGGAATTACAAGCCTTAGACACAAATCACACTTGGATTACGGTTCCTGCACCACCCACGCCAATATCATTGGTTCAAGGTGGGTGTACAAAGTCAAAACCAGGGAGGATGGCGGTCTTGAAAGATATAAAGCAAGGTTGGTAGCTCAAGGCTACACACAAAGAACCTGGGAGTGGATTATGAAGAAACTTTCACTCGTGATTAAGCAAACAACCATCGATTAGTCCTCTCTTTGGCTATCTCACATGGTGGATCCTCAAACAACTAGATGTCAAGAATGCATTTCTGCATGGCCATTTGAAAGAAGTGGTGTATATGGAACAACCACCTGGTTTCAAAGATGCCAAACAACCCAAATCATGTGTGTCTACTTAAAAGATCACTCTATGGACTCAAACAAGCCCCTAGGGCTTGGTTTGATAGGCTATCTCAATGTCTTCTTCAGCTAAACTTCAGTTGCAGCAAATCTGATTCTTCTATGTTTGTGTTTAAAGACTACTCTGTTCTTGTTATTCTACTAATCTATGTGGATGATATAATCATTACAGAGGAATAGCTCAGATTTTATTCAAAGAATCGATTCAAAAACTTGGACAAGAATTTGCACTCAAAGACTTAGGGGCTCTCGTGTATTTCTTAGGAGTGGAGGTTAAACCTACCCACACCGGCACTGCTTCTAACACAAAGAAAATATGCAAATGCACTATTGACAAGAACACAAATGATGGATTGTCAGTGCAATAGCCACACTTTAGCACTTAAGGTCCAACAAGCCATCCGATTCTCGATCCTTTTGATGCTTTTACCTACAGGAGCATAGTTGGGGCACTTCAGTACCTCACTTTTACTAGGCCAGACATAACTCATGCTGTAAACAAGGCTTGTCAGCACTTTGCTCACCCTACAGGTGGGAGACTTTAAAGAAGTAAAAGGATTACGAGGTTTGTTAAGGCACTTTACAAGTCATGGTCTACATTACTTATCTAAGTCCATCAACCCTTTATGCATTCAAATGATGCCGATTGGGGCAGTGTGTCCTACCACTAGAGAAGTACTAGTGGATTCTGCGTGTTTCTTGGAGCAAATTGCATTTCTGAGCTCGAAAAAAGCAGGCTCTCGTTTCCGAGATCCACTCTGAGGCCGAGTATGGAGTCTATGGCCTCAACTACAAAGAGAACTTGTTTGGATCACACATTTGCTAAGGGATATTGGGATTTCTCCGCTGACCCACCTCGGTTGTTATGTGATAATCTAAGTGCTCTCGGTCTCACCATCAATCCTATGTTCCACTCCCGTACAAGCATTTTCAATTGGATTACCATTTTGTTAGAGAAAAAGTGACGGTTCGCCAATTGGTCACTAAGTATGTCCCTCTCACTCTCACTCATGGATGTGTTTACTAAACCATTGCCTCGCGCTCAATTTGAATTTATCACACGCAATCTGCGTGTTCACTCCTTTCACACGCCAGATTGAGGGAGGATGTTAAAACCAATAATCAAGAAATTCAAATTCAAGATAAAGAACTTCCAGCACGATTGGAAAAGGATAAACTTGATAGTACAAGAGATAAAAGAAGGGAAGCAGATTACCTTGCAAGAGCAAAGAGTCCCACGGTTCACTTTCATCCAATTCGAATCTTTGAAGAGTCCTGTTTGAAGAAGTAGATAGACTTGAGTTTATTTGAATTCTTTTTGTAATTAAAGGTGATCTAAAAAGCCTAATTACGGGTTGTATAAATTGGGGCATTGCCCAGCATAAAAAAGTAAGCAAAGTTTCTCCCTTTATTATTTTTTAATAATTTCTTCAGCTATTTGTGTTGATAATCAAAATCACAGATTACATAAGGTTGACATGAATGAAGATGTTGTCCACACCCCCCCACCCCCTCTTTGTAAGGACAAACTATCGTATCCATGAGTTATACAATTGAAACTGTGAGTTTTCTGCAACAATACTTATTAGATTGATGTGTTTTCGGTTGATAATTTTCTGGGTTTTTTATGGGGTTAAGTTGTCTTCAATACTAAGATTTGATTAGAAGATTCATCTTAATTGGCAACTATTGAGTTTATGTTTGAAACTCATTACTCAATTTTGTGAAGAACATAGATCATTTCCTTCCTCTAGCAAAATGAATGAAAGATAAATCCTTGTACTTACCAATCACCAACACCATCCTACTCCTACCCCATCCATTCAAAACATACAGAACATACGTACTCAAACACGATAAGATTTCAACTATATATTTTCAACACATAATTCTCAATTCAATTTACATTTGTTCACCACATGCCAATTACTAATATATAACATCAAACACCCAAGGACTTTGTGCAAAACCTATTGTAAACATTTGTTTATTATACTATGAAACATGGCAATGGCATGCTATAATAACATTAATTAATCTACTAGATCCTTCGGTAAGGATTTTAATGCAACATCATACTTGCTTCTGTTAGTCTTGAGCTCTGATTATCACTTAAGCCAACAGTTGCTTCTGTACACCACACACTTGAGCATTGGCCATGGATTCAAGAAGTTAGTCTTAAAAAAAAAAAAAAAAACATTCATTTGGGGTCATTCTCCCTTTTAGAACAATCTGCAAGTCAAAATCAAAGAAGGAAATGACAATTTTATCATATCAATGGATACTTTTCTCACATAAAAAGGAAAAACCAAACTTTGATTTCTTTTATACTTCTAAATGGAGTGATGTGGAATTCAATCAAGTGCAAAATGTTCGTTCATATAATGATAACAAAATCGAGGAGATTCAAGCTCAAAGAAGCAAATTTCAGAAGCAACACCCAGTGCCAAAAAATTACCACATCAAGACCAACATTGCAAATCAATACATATAAATATTGAACAAACCATCTAAAACTGCATCAATCCGCAAAAAATTCACAAAAGGCAAAACGAAATTCTAGAATTGTTACATATTGCACGTCTATATTGATAGTTTTAAAAAGATCTAAAAAGCCAAATTCCTTAAATCTAAAATGTTATATATATATATATATATAAGTCTGGTTGACAGAAGGATGTATTTCAGATTCGTTTGTATATGAAAATAGGGGTGAAGGGAAAGAAAAAAATGCCAAAAAAACCTTCTAAGAAAAAGAAGAAGTGGAAGAAAAAAAGAGGGAATCCCTTCAAAAATAAAAAAATAAAAAAAGAAAGAAGGAGAGATAAGGAGAGAAGGTTTTTTGGAAAATGACCCACTGTTCAATACTTTTTCCGTCAGGCTCAAAGCTCCGTTAAAGTGAATGTTTGAATTAAAAATAAATAAAGGCAAGTATGTCATAGTATGAGTTGTCACTAAATAAGTGGATATGTTTTATCAAATCATTTTTCCACGTGGTAAAACGGATGCATAGTAAAATTTCTTCATGTGCAACCAGTACGGTCTCCTGCGACCGGAAAATATTAAATATTGATTATTACATATGGATGTTTAGATATGCTTAAATGTGGAGGTTTGAGTGGTGAAGGGATTTAATAGAGATACACATGATAAATTTTGTTCAAATTTGAGATTGAATGGAATTTGTTATAATAATTTGAGTTTGAAATAGTTGTTGGTGAGGAGTGGATTTTGTCATAAGATAGTGAGTGTTTTTTTGTTACGGATTTAAGTTTGTTATTAAAGATATCGATCCAAATTCTGTTACAGAGTTTTAAGATGTTTTTGTTTCTTTCTCAAAAAAAAAAAAAAAGATATTTCTGTTTTTTTTCCACATCCCTATCCCTATCCCTATCCCTATCCCTACTATACTAAAAGTGTGAGTGTGTTTCCCCAAAACGTGTTTCTCCCTGTTTCTCTCTAATTTAATCAAATAATTTCAAATATATAAAAATATATAAAGCAAAAATTAATAAATTAATCATCAAAAACCCGGATTTATAATTTATTAAATAAATATAAAAAAACGAAAATCAACAAGATCCACATCAAAATTCTTGATTGATTATTAGTTAAATAAATATAGAAAAACGAAATTTAAAATAAAAAAAAGTAAATAATCAAAATCAGCAAAATCATTGATTGAATAATGATTAATTAATCATCATTAATTTATTAAGTAAAAATAAAAAACTAAATAAACAAAATATAGAAAAAATCAACATAATCCTCTTCAAAATCCTTGATTTATAATTTATTAAATAAATATATAAAAATGAAATAAAAAATAAAAAAACGTGAATAATCAAAATAATCAAAATCAATGATTGAATATTGATTAATTATTACTCATCATTAATTTATTAAAATAGAAAAGCAAAATTAAAAATATAAAAGTGATAACTTAAATAAAATTACTTGATTTCAGTAAAATTTAAATATATATATATATATATATATATATATATATATATATATATATATATATATATATATATATATATATATATATAAAGAATCAACAACATTCACATCAAAATTCTTGATTGATTATTAGTTAAATAAATACAGGAAAACAATATTTAAAATAAAAAAACGTAAATAATCAAAATCCGCAAAATCATTGATTGAATAATGATTAATTAATCATCATTAATTTATTAAGTAAAAATAAAAAACGAAATAAAAATATATAGAAAAAATCAACAAGATCCTCATCAAAATCCTTGATTTATAATTTATTAAATAAATATATAAAAACGAAATTAAAAATAAAAAAAACGTCAATAATCAAAATCAATGATTGAATATTGATTAATTATTACTCATCATTAATTTATTAAAATAGAAAAGCGAAATTAAAAATATAAAACTGATAATTTAAATAAAATTACTTGATTTAAGTAAAAATTTAAAAAACGAAATAAAAAATATAAAAAATCAACAAGATCCACATCAAAATTCTTGATTGATTATTAGTTAAATAAATATAGGAAAACGAAATTTAAAATTAAAAAAAAAACGTAAATAATCAAAATCAGCAAAATCATTGATTGAATAATGATTAATTAATCATCATTAATTTATTAAGTAAAAAAAACGAAATAAGAAAAATATAGAAAAAATCAACAAGATCATCATCAAAATCCTTGATTGATTAAAAATTCCTTGATTTAAGTTGAAATAAAAAAATATATATATAATCAACAAGATCCTCATCAAAATCCTTAATCGGTTATTGATGAGTTTAAAATTCATCCTGTGGTTAGCTAATTAGGTTTCTGCTGGCGCCGGTGGGAGGGCGCTGGTTCGATTTCCCATCCCCACGCCTCATTTCGTTTCAGAAGAAAAAAAAATCGGTTATTGATTAAATAAATATAGAAAAATATAGTTTCATAAATAAAACGAAATTAGCAAAATCATTGATTGAATATTGATTAATTAATCATCATTAATTTATTAATTAAAAAATTAAAAACGAAAAAAATATATTAAAAAATCAACAAGATCCTCATCAAAATATTTGATTGATTATTCATTAAATAAATATAGAAAAACTAAATTTAAAATAAAAATTAGTAAATAATCAAAATCAGTAAAATTATTGATTGAATAATAATTAATTAATCATCAGTAATTTATTATAATAGTTAAACGAAATAAAATTAAAAATATAAATGAAAATATAAAACAAAAATCCTTGATTTAAATAATAATGTAAAATTTAAATAAAATCCTTGATTGATTGTTTTTTGAAGGACCTTGATTGATTATTGATTAAATAATCACTATGAAGTAAATGAAAATATAAAACAAAAATCCTTGATTTAAGTAAAAATATAAAAACTAAATAAAATCCTTTATTAATTATTGACTAAATAATCATTATTAAGTAAATAAAAATAGAAATATAAAATTAAAAATATAAGAAACATCACGGATATATTGTAAAATTTTTAAATTTTTTATTTTATTATAGTTAATTTTCAATTAGGACACATTTAGAAAGATATCATGATTTTACTATTATAAGAAAAAAAATTGTCAAAAATGATATTTCATCAGTGAAAGCGAAGTGAAAATGAAAGTGAATTATCTTTGGTTTTACTTTAAAATCCACGTAATTCACTTTCAAATTCGTTGATGAAATTTCTTTTGACAAAAATATTTTCTTATAATTCTTTTTTGGACATCTTCAATATTGTGTCATTTAGAACCCTTATCCCGATTTTTAATTAAAACCAAAAATATTTATTAATACAAAATCAATTAAAAACCCAAAATAATTATTACTATGAAAATCAATTAAAACCTTAATTGATTATTGATTATTAATTAAAAACCAAAAAATTTAAACGAATACATATTTAACACTCTCTCAATAGCTGTTGAAAGTCCGGAAACATTCAGTATTCAGTTTAAATTTTGTGTTCAAAGGTCTTAATTCTTCACCACGTTTCCTTCTTCTAACACAAAGATGTTTGTGATTGGTTTATTCAGGGGATCAAGCTGGAGCGATCTATGTCAAATTATATGGTTGCCACTTAAATGTAAGTTCATGATTAATAATTGTGTAATACAAATTGATTTTCATTGATTCAATTGATTGAGCATAGGTACAATATATAGTGTGCAAAATACTTGGTCTCCAAGCAATAAATAATAAAAGATAAATATGACATAAATATATGAACTAATGATAATTACGTATTGTCTGCGAGAGTAGTCTCAACACGCCCCCGCAATCCCACGGGAACAGAGCGGACGTGGAGATTGGACTTCAACAAAGTGAAACGAGGATTCCCAAGCGGCTTGGTGAGGATGTCGGCGAGCTGATCTTTGGAATAAAGAAAGGCAATTTGAACGAGCTTGGAGGCAACCAACTCCCGAACATGATGAAAATCAATCTCAATGTGCTTGAGTGCGAGCATGGAAAACCGGATTAACAAATGAGATAAGTGGCACCAATGTTATCGCACCACAGGTAGGCACGGTTGGGAGAGACACAGCCAACTCACGGAGAAGTGTACAAATCCACTGAACCTCTACGGCAGTGTTGGAGAGAGATTTGTATTCGCCTCGAGATTACTTTTGAGACTGTCACGTTGTTTTGAACGCCAACCGATCAAGGAAGAGCCAAGGAAGATGCAATAAGCGCCCGGCGAGCAGCGACGGTCGCCGAGTCGGCAGCCCCATCAACGTCGGTGAAGGCATGCAACGCAAGGGAAGAGGCCGGAGCGAGAGGTGAAGGCCATCGAGAGATGGTGTGCTTAAGATAGCGCGAGATGCGTTTGATGTGACCATCCAAAGATCATCGGTAGGGAGTGCATGAATTTGCCGACGCGGTGAACGGCAAAAGCGATGTCGAGCCGTGTAAAATTGAGATATTGGAGGCCGCCAACAATGGTGCGATATAATGTGGGGTCCGAGAAGCGCGGGGCGCCACGTTCTTTCGAAGACGACAGAGTGGCGACCATAGGAGTAAGACAAGGCTTTGCGGTGGTCATGCCGGCTTTTTCGAGAAGTCAAGATGTACTTGCGCCAGTGAGATAGAGACCGTCGAGACAGCAATACCTCAATCCCAAGAAAATAAGAGAGCGAGGCCAAGGTCCTTGACCGGAAGTGAGATGATAAGTGATCAAGAACCCGCCCGAATTAAAGTATCGGAGGAACGATGAATGACGATGTCATCCACATAAATAAGAAGATAAACACCGCTTTCGAACCACGAGAGAATATATATAGAGAAGCGTCTGCCTTGGACGCATGAAATCCATATGCAAGTAGGACCTCAGTAAGACGAGAAAACCAAGCCCGGGGTGCCTGACGTAAACCATAAAGACTGCGTTTCAAGCGGCACACATGATCGGGGTAATCAGGATGAACAAAACCTGCAGGTTGCTGCATGAAGACATTATCTGTTAGATAGCCATGTAAAAAGGCATTTTGAATATCTACCTGCCGAGTGGACCATTTGCGAGTAAGAGCGGCGTAGCGGTAGTTTGAATGGTGATAGGCTTGACAACAGGACTAAAGGTCTCCTGAAAGTCAACTCCCTCGGTCTGATGAAATCCCTTAGCAACTAACCGAGCTTTGTGACGTTCAATAGAACCATATGCATGCGACTTGACACGAAAAACCCATTTATTACCTATTACATTCATAGTGGGGAAATAAGGAACAAGATCCCAAGTGTCATTACGGATTAGAGCATTTATTTCATCCTGCATTGCATCACGCCAAACACGATGTTTAGAGGCTTCTGTGTAACTGGTAGGTTCATGGGTGGTAGACATGGTGAGGTACCCTCGGGGAAGAGGATAACGGATGAAATCAGGGTTGTGCTTGGGCTTGAGAGTGTTGGTTTGAGTGCGAGTAACCATACGAGGGGGAGGGGGAGTTGGAGAGGCCGAGGGTGGGTCCTCAGTGAGAGAGAGTGGGGGAGATGGTGAAGGACTTGACGGAGGAGAGGGACTGGGGAAAGGTGAGCTCGGTGGGGAAGTGGGCCGAGGAGAGGGCTGAGCTGGGGTAATGGAGGGCAGCTGTAAAGGCATGGGAACGGTAAGGTCAGAGTAGGAGAGTGGAGCTGACGACTTTTGGTAAGGAAAGGAGGACTCATCGAAGACGACATGGCGAGCAACATAAATTCGACCGGTAAGAAGATCGAGACATTTGTAGCCATGATGGTTCGGGCTGTAACCAAGAAAAATACACGTCTTAGAACGGAAGTCGGTTTTGTGATTATTGTATGGGCGAAGGTAAGGCCAGCAAGCACAGCCAAAGACACGTAAAAAGGAATAGTCAGGGACACGACCATGTACCATTTCAAAGGGAGACTTGTTGGAGAGGACGGGGGTAGGGAGACGGTTGATAAGATACGTGGCAGTAAGGAAAGCATCCTCCCAATAAGGTAGCGGGAGATTGGACTGGGCCAGGAGAGATAGACCAATTTCTACGATTTGGCGATGACGACGCTCAATGGCACCCATTTGTTCATGGGTATGAGGCAAGATTGACGATGGTGGATACCAAGGAAGTGAGGTGAGAGGTGAGGCGTCGAAATTCGCCACCCCAGTCAGATTGGAAGGCTTTGAGGGTGGTGTTAAATTGGCGTTCGACTAAAGTTTTAAACTGCAAGAAAGTTTGTTCTACATCAGATTTTAGGCGTAAGGGGTATATCCAAAGAAATTTCGTAAAATCGTCCAAAAAACTAACATAATATTTATTGCCATGAATTGAAGATTCGGCACAAGGGCCCCATACATCAGAATAAATCAAATCCAAAGGTGCAGAAGAAGTAAACGGAGACACAGACAAATGAGACCTATGGCTTTTAGCCAACTGACATGCTTCACAAACAGGACCAGAAGCTTTATTAGAAATGGAAATATTTTGAAGACGCAAAACACGACATAAAATGGGATGGGAGCAATGTCCGAGACGCTGATGCCATTGAGCGAAGGAGGTGGTGGTGGAGGTTAGAGCTTGGGCTGGAAATGTGTTGAAGACTTCAGAAAAATAGTAGAGACCGTCCTTTAAGAACCCCCTATGATGGATGCGACCCGAGTAGTCCTTCACAAAGAAATAAGTATCATGAAATTCGAAATAGACACAATTATCAGAAGCAAACTGGTGGACAGATAGAAGATTAGTTTTTAGAGAGGGAGCAACAAGAATATTTGAGAGCGTAAAAGTACGAGTAGGGGTGGGGAAAGTGGAAGAACCATAGTGAGTGATTGGCAAACCTGAACCATCTCCAATGTGAATGTTATCGGGGCCATCATACTGTTCGGAACGCAGGTTGAGATTGCGGAAGTCATTGGTCATATGACGTGTGGCGCCCGTGTCAGGAATCCAACCGGAAGGAGTGGTATTAGGGGCTTGTGCATTGTAGGCAGCAGGTGGACGAAGGTTGCGTTGCGGAGGAGGTGAAGGCTGAAAATCTGTTTCGAACCGATGCCAGCATTCTTGCGCTGTATGACCCATTTTGAAGCAAAGCTGACAAGTTGGTGCTTGACCCGGTGGATATTTATGGCCTCGTCCGGAGCTACGGCCTGGGGCTGAACGACCACGCCCCCGTGATCCTGAGTTTCCACGCCCATGAGAGGTATTAGTATGAGGAGAATTATTTACTGCTTGAGAATAATTTGCAGCGGTTGGAGGAGATATTGAAGGAGTCATCGCCGGCGGTGATGGAGTAGTATGATGTTGCTGAATGCGTGCTTCTGTTGTGAGAAGGATCGAATAAACCTCCTCCAATGTCAACTGATCACGAGGTAATAAGAGAGTCACCATGGTGTCATAATCTGGGCCTAGTCCGGCCAATAAATATGCAATAATATCTTCGGTTGACAGCGGGTGGCCGGCCATGGCAAGGTCGTCGGAGATGCGTTTGATGGTGCTATAATAATCTGCAGCTGTACGGGACTCTTTTCTCGTGGAGGCCAACTGAGTACGGAGATGAACGAGCCGAGCTCGGCTCTGTGAAGCAAAGGACGCCTGGCGTCAAATCAAATTTCAGCCGATGTAGATGCGTGATAGACTTGTGCGAGAACATCTTCCGAGAGAGAGGAAGTAATGGTACTGAGGATGAGATTATCTTGCTGAATCCATGTATCATATGCCGGATTTGGAGACGATGCACCGGCGGCAGTTGTGAGGGTTTGCGGCGGCTTTTTAATGGAGCCATCTACATATCCAAAAACACCTTGCCCGCGAAGATACGGGACTATTTGAGCTCGCCAGAGATGATAATTGGAACGATTTAATTTCAGAATGTGGATAGTGGAGGAGGGGCTAAATGTTGGAAGTGTTGGGGTGTTCGGTGGGGTGGCTGTGGCGGTGTGGGTGGCGGAGGAGTCGGCTGTAGACATTGTTGGGAGGTTTGGAGCTTGAAGATTTTAGGGTTTTGGGAGGTGGGAGTTGCGGCTGGGCTGAAAGGAGGAGGGAGGAATCGTGGCAGGCATGAGAATCGGGATCGATTAATGCTCTGATACCATAATAATTGTGTAATACAAATTGATTTTCATTGATTCAATTGATTGAGCATAGGTACAATATATAGTGTGCAAAATACTTGGTCTCCAAGCAATAAATAATAAAAGATAAATATGACATAAATATATGAACTAATGATAATTACGTATTGTCTGCGAGAGTAGTCTCAACAATGATATTGGTTAATCACTTGAGTAGTTTATAGATTGAAGGTTTGATAGTCAAACAAGTTGTTTAAATGCTAATCTTTACTTAGTTGTTCTGAATTTACTTATTTGACTGAAATGTGTGGATAGATGAAAATGGTTTGCTCCTTCTACTTTTTTAGCCAAACATTGGAATTTCGGTGCTGCCGCTTCAACAATGTCTGCCCTCAAGTAGCCAACTATCAAAGTTGTTGCTATTATAGCTGAAGGTGTTCCCGAGTCGGACACCAAGCAGTTGATTGCCTATGCACGGGCAAACAATAAGGTAAAGTGGACGATTTCTTCTGCATTCCGTGGGTAGTTTTCATCTTTAGAATAGAGTGGATTTATTTTTTAATTATGTTTTTTCTTCACTTAAGTGATTTTTGCTTGTGAAGGGGAGGAGGGAGTAGGTGGGGTGTGTGTAAGGATCTTACTATTGTAATTTCTTGCAATTATATTGAGTTGAAATCTTTTTTTTCACTGCACTAATCAAACATTTCTGTGTGTATTGCTAACCTTTTGTATTTCCTGTGTTATGGTGTTCTTGGTCCGGATTTCTTGAGTTGTCTTAAAGGAGGAACATGGGATTCACTTTGACAGTCACAGCACACGGGGATTCACTTTATTATAGGTGTAGTTGAGGGAGAAAAACACACCCGTACCTCTTCTTGTTACACTAAAGTTCTTGATTTAACTACCTCTCAAGAAATATACTCATGAGGTATTGCTAGATATTAGCAAAAGAGATGCACTTTATTATATATGAATGTTTTACTTAGTCATTGATATATGATTGCTTTCTTATAGCATGAGTTTTTCTATTACATTGTTTTTGTTGGGACCTTGTCTATTAGAGCATATTAAGGTTAATGAGGTTAAGAAAATGCTATTGCACCTTCCTGATACATCAATATTAACAGGAATTTAATGGCTATCCAACATAACTTATAAAAAAGGTATTTTCAGTGATGTGACTTTATTCCAATTCCTCTGTCTATTCTAGTGAGGGAAAAACTTCATCAGATTAAATGATGCGACAACAATTTTATATCCCCACCCTCTTGCTTGCATGTTTAGCTGAGAATTGACTATTGATGGTCGATTTTGACAGTCGACCGGTTGATAGTCGATTCTCAGCTCTACAATATGCCTTCATATGTTCATTTTACCCAATATTTGGAGCTAATGTTTTTGAATAGTCATCATTGTCTTTGTAACAGATTAGCGGGCAGAGATGAACACAGAAAAAAAAGGGCTGAAGTCGGTCTTGCATTCTTGTCTTCAAGTGTGGTATATCCACGTTGTCGTCCAAGTCTGCATTTTTTTTGTTAGTCTACTTTGCTTCCTTAGTTTTTGTCTGTTTTGGGGAGTTTTGAAGACTTGTGTGGAGGGATTGGTAACTTATCATATCCTTCAAGGATTGTAGTATATAGGCATATTTTGGAGTAACGAACAAAGATATATGTTACTCAAAGACGGATATTAGGAAAGTGTGTTATCATGTATGTACATGTAATTTTGCTTTTGGAACAAAGTCTCTTTGTATATTTTGATAATATAATGTGATTACATGTGGATGTAGGTTGTATTTATGTAATACATTAATGTAATTTTAAGGTTTTAAAAGAATAATAATATCTGCCTAAAATAATGAGGGGCAAATAATATAATAATAAGGAAGTTTATAGTTATTATAAATTATTTTTAATGAGTGTATAAAACCGTTATTGAATGTCATCCCTTTTTAATGACGGGATATAATTACCGTCATTGTTTACTTTTACCAGCGGAAGCTATTATGAGGGGCGATGAGGGTAAAGTTCCCCTTATAAAAATCCTTTAATGACGGGAATCAAGCATTTAATGAGGATAATTCCCCTCATTAAAATCCCTTTTTCTTGTAGTGTTCCATAATGGAATTTACAATCGTAACAACAAACTCATATAAGGTTATCATTGTAAACTATACAATTATTTTATGAGTTAAACACGTGTTTAACAATCTATACCGTTAAATTATGTTATTAAAGTTCATATAAGTTTAACTAAAGACAACACGCTGATCTGACGCGCGTTTCTTAAGACAAAATAAAAGCACGGAGGTTTAAATATTGTAGGTCTCTATTAAAAAAAACAATATTTTAGGTTTAATTTATGGATATGGATCGGGTCAATAATGGTTTTGGGTCTAAATTGCGGGCAATTAATTTTATTATTGCTTTCAAATATATATGGACCAGGGAGGATCTTCTTAACTACGGTTTATCTAGTTCGAATTTGTTTGACATGTTTACCTAGCTTTTAGTGATGTTTCCTTTTCTTTTATTCGGCGTGTGGGAATGTCCCCAAACAAGTCTTTTTCTTCGATATGGATTAATGGTTTCTTCGTGACACTTTGGGGATCTTGGCCCGGGTGACGTTTTGACCTCTTGTTTGGCGGATCTTGAATAATAAAAGTTCGGTTTCTCAAAAAAAAAAATATATAGAATAGATATATGTATATATATTATATAATGTATTTAAATATTAATAATACTGATAATCATATGTTAAATATTTAAGCAACCATAATATAATATAATATAAGTATAGCATTAAAAATGTACCGATATTTTCTGTTAGCATCATATTGAGATGAAGCAAATGGAAGATTTTTTTTAACACATTGAATATATTGCATGTAATCGTGGCATAAGCAGTTATCTTTTTTTTCGGCAATGCAATTTCACGGAGGGAATATATTATTCAGTGATAAGCTTGGTTCCTAAGTCTGAAAATTTTACACTAAAATTCAGAACATCTTAATTTATTAAGTGGTGATAAAAAACTTTATCAAACACCCATAGATGTAACCACCACTTAATATATTAAGAATAATTGCTGAATTGGTTTACCAAATAGGCCCTAAGTGACAGTGTGTTTGCACCAATAAATATATTTTCAGCCATTTTTTTTTGCTTTTCTTTTACTTTTAAAAATTTTAGATTCGAGCATTATAGTATAGTCTATTTTATGATCATTCTTATCTATTTAGTGACAGTCCTGGAGAATTCTGCGCAATCCGGGCATGTTGGCGGCACAAGTTTTGCATGCGAAGTGTTTTGAAGATAGTACCATTCTTGCCGCAAGGTTGGGAGCTCGACCGTCCTTTCTCTAGCGCAGCATTCTAGAGGGGCAAGACCTTTTGCAATTAGTGGACTGCGATGGAGGGTGGGAGAGTCGGTGTTTTTTTTCATGATGCATGGACTAGTTGGCAGCCTTCGTTCCGTATTCTTTTTGCAGGACATGAGCTTCCAACAGATGCTAAAGTTTCTGACTTATTTATTCCCAACACCAGGATGTGGGATGTGCAACAGGTTCAGCAATTGTATAGGCCCTGGGAGTCTGATGCCATCTTGGGGACTACCATTGCCTCGGGGGAGCACTCGGATCGGTGGATTTGGCACTATGAACATAAGGGAGTTTATCTTGCTCGCTCGGGTACTTCTTGGCCTTATCACTTTACCGACCAAAGATCTGTGGTGGGGTCGACTACTTCGGTCGGGAGAGTAGGGTTTGAAGGAGTTGTTGTAAGCTCCCTATGCAGCTGCGTATTCAACAATTTTTGTGGCACTGTCTTAATAATTGTCTCGCTATTGGTCAGGGGCTGAGCATGAGGAACATGGGGCCGGGCGGTGTTTGTTTAGCATCGGAGATACATTAAAACGATGCGGCATGTCCTTTTTGAATGCGAAATGGCGCTTAGAATCGGCAAATATCATCATTTTCTGCGGTCATTGGACAACTTCGTTCTGCTCCTTTACAAATTTCTTCCCGAGGATGTTAGAGGATCGGGGGTGTACAAGATACCGCATGATTTGTGTGGCTCATGTGGGGATCCTGGAGAGCACGTTGTTCAAAGAAGATGTTTGATGATCATATCTGCTTATGTCTCTGGCGTTTGTGCTCAATCTTTGGCAGCCTTGGCTGAGTATGTGGAGGCTATGAGAACCTATAAGGCGCAGGCCTCGGTCAAACACTTGCCAGATAAATGGGTGAGGCCTGTGGAAGGGGTGATAAAGAGCAATGTGGATGCTTCAGTTACTGAGATTGAAGGAGGTGTTTGAGTTATTTTTCGTGATTCTCATGAGTCGTTTCTTCACACCTTTGCGTATCATTTCGATCCTAGAGGTCCCGGTGGAATACATGGAGCTTAAAGCTATCTATTTCGCTATGGAGGAGGCGAGGCACTTGAGGATTCAGAGATTAAAGGTGGAGAGTGACTGCTTGGCGTGTGTTTCGCAACTTCGACGTCCTGTGGAGAATCTTACGGCTCAGGGTTGTTTTTTGCAGGATTGCCTGGCCCTCTTATCTAGTTTTTTTTTTTTCTGTTTCCTTTTTATTTATTCAACGTGTGGGGAATGTCTCGGCGCATCTTTTAGCTCGACATGCTTTGTCATTTTCTGTTCAGACATCTTGGGGTGCTTTTTTGCACTGGTAGCGTTTTTAATCATTGTTTGACAGATATTAATTAATAAAGTGTTTGTTTTTCTAAAAAAAAAGACTTTATCATTTGGGATGATCATTACAAGTGCTCTTATTGTGTTGTATAGATCTTCCATATCAGCACGTGACACTTCTCAATAATAAAATATTTACCGCCAATGTTAATATCTATATATGCCCAAACGTATTATATATGTGTGAAAATATGTCTTATTTCTATGGTTTGTTATTATTTTTATAATGTATAAATAGAGAATCTGATTCAATGATTCTGTATAGAGATTAAAGAAGAAAAAAAGGTTTTAAGTCTATATAGAGTAAAAAGGTGGTTTTTGAGTCCATAAATTAAAAAATCCGTTAAGGCACTCCTATTCAAATAAAATGGAATAAAATGATTCATTACCTCATAGATTCGGTCTAAATAAAAGGAAGATAATTTGAGTGAAAAAAAAAAGACAACAACCGAGATAAGGTAAAGCTAATAACACAATCGTTGTGGCAGAACGAATACCGCAACGTGTATCTACATCGTTGATTAATAATGTAGATTTATTGATCATTATTATTTCTATAATGATCAACGACGTAGATGTGTGTTGTGACACTCATATATCACAACGGTTGTTTTATTATCATTACCCTTGAGATAAAATGGCGATAACAATTGTAAAGAGCTAATAAGGAAAAATTTTGAAAAAAGACAAAAACATTTGTAAAATTAGCATTAAGGACATGTACATTTTGTTTTTAGTAAAAAAGACAAATTGACAAATATATGTACTAATTTACCCTTACTAAAAGCAGTTGCAAATTTTTTTAATTTTTTTTAGAACAGCCGTTGCTATTTGACATGCACTTCCACTTTTTTTGTGGACTAGTAGACCACGTTTCCACTTTTATATATATAACACTACTTATTTTCACGTGACAAGAGTTACAATAATCAGTGTCAGACAATGTGTCGCTGCAAATTTTCATAGTGATAATTGGTAGTGACAAATTAAATGACACTAGTTGTTTATTATCTGTGAATCGATGTGACAACTCACACTGTTTATTTGTCACTACTGTCATAATGTCATGGTAGTGACAAATTAAATGACACTAGTAGTGTATTATCTGTGAATCAATGTGACATTTAGTAGTGACATATAAGCTCACACTGGTTATTGTCACAACTGTTATAGTGTCAATTGATATTGACAAATTAAATAAAACTAATTATATAATTTCGGTGAATTGGTGTGACAATTAATAATGACACATTATCTGACACTCTCTTTCATCGGTGTGAATCGGTGAAACGTGTAGTTCCAGTTAAAAAAAAATAAATAAAACACTCTCTTTCAGTGCGGCTCACAGTGGCTTTAGTGGGTAGGAGTAGTTTGTAGAGCTTTTAAAATTAAAAAAAAAATCATTTAAGGGTTATTTTGGTACTTAACAACTACAAATTGTCCTTTTTATAAAAAAAAATAAAAATACATGTTCTTAATGTTAATTTCATAAATGTTTTTGTCCTTTAGAATGATTTTTCCTAGATTATATATATCTTTAAAATTCAAACCATTAAATAAAAAAAAATTATAAATTAAAAAAAAAAATAAAAAAATAAAAAAAAAAGGCCAATAACAAACTTGGCAAGTTTTATGGTCCGGCCCACTTACCCAAAAACAGATCCCTACTTTACTTAAACCTCCTATCGTCTGTTTCAATAGCAGTCCCCAAATAATTTATGAATCCATCCAGCGAACCGGAAGAAATAATCCGCGACACCATGGAGTTTATCAATAGCAATATGATGTATTCCATTGAGCGTGAACGACACTTGGATGCTGAAAGGTCTGGTTGGAAGGTCGTGTTCTTTCATTTGTTTGTTTTGGTAGTGAGCATAGTCATGACTGCTTTTTTTCTTGTGGTATCCTTCAATTTTGCTCTTCACCCAGACGTGGGTAGTCGTGGTATCGGTGTGGTGTCTGCATTATTCGCCGCCATTCTTGTTGCATTATTTGAAGTGCTTTGGGCTCGTGATTTCTGGATAGGTGGAGGATGTAGGTTAAACCGTGAGATCACCCCGGTTGAAGATTTTTTAGGAGTCATGGTTTGCTTCATCAACATAGTTGTTTCTTGTTATATGTCCGTGTTTCTTAACGTTCCAAAGAAATTGCCAAAGCTTCCCACTTACATCTTCATGATTACATATGTTTTCACCGCCGTTTCCGTTGTTTTGGCCTTGGCTTTTTCCCTGGACGTTAATCGTGGCGAAAGAAGGCAAAAGCAAATCAGAGACACAACTGGAATGCAAGTCTGAAACATAGGGAGCGGATCCCTTGTGTGGTACACATCTTTCTCGGACGATAGCAGTCTGGTTTTGGTCCCATTTTTTTTTTCTTTGGTCGTTAATTGCATCATCTCAGGCGCACTTTTGTCACTTACAATACAACTCAGACGTTGGTTTTTTTTTTTTTTTTTTCTTTATATTAGACTATAAAACGTGTTTTGTTGTTGTCTTTATTAGACTAAAGCGTGAAGGAATTTGGTCGTTCCCCTTCGTCCTCCATTTCTTTAGGCTACTAGCGGGTAGCGATGAAGGAATTTGGTCGTTTTTTTGGTCGTTCTCCTACGTTGTCCGTTTTTTTTAGACTACTAGTGGGTTTTTCTTAGACTACTAGTGGTAGCGACGATCAATGCGTTGCCCAAACTGTAGTGATCCGTTGTTTTCATGATTATTAAATTTGACCGACAATAAATTATGGGGTTCTATTGGCACCCTTATTTACTACTTACGCCCACTTACTACTTGTATCACAAAATTTTACTTTTGGCACCACGGTTATATTTTTATTATTTCCTTACTTCATATACCACAAAAACTAATACTTACACCACAACTTTTAGAAAGATTAAGATGCAATTGAGTCCTTTACAAATAAAAATAAAACAATCTAACCCAAACCCTAATTCACTTTCACCCAACTCTTCTTCCTCTCAGCAGCCACTACCATTCCCCACCCCCTCACCAAGAACCAGCCGCCACTACCATTCTCATCCCCACCACCAGGTCCACCACCAACCACCGCTATCTCAATAGCCACCACCAATCAACCATCATCAACCCGCCACCATCATCAACCATCAAACCTCCATCACCATCATCTTCTTCCCTCGCCGCCCCCACAACCACACCCTCCTCCCATCGCCGCCCCCACAACTCTCCTGCAAATTGGACAACCCATTCCCCAACTGCCCTCCCTTCCTCCCGTCCACCCTTTCCTACCATAATCCTCCCATTCCTTATGTAAACCTATCTCCCTTTCTCCCTTGATTCGGCCCTTTTAAAAAAAAATTCCGAATCGCTGCTACAGTTTGGAACTTGGAGCTGTGATTTTCAATGAGAGAGGAGTTACGGTTTTCTTGTTTTGGGGGGAGGGGGGTGGGGGGGAGGGAGAGAGCCGCGATTTTCCGACAGAAAGGAGGATCCCGATTTTCCAGCGGGAAGGAGGAGCCCCCGATTGTTCCTTTTCCGATTTCGTCTAATTGTTGAGATGCAAAATCTGGGTTGCAAGAAGGCGATGGCAGTGCTGGTAATTGATGGTGATGAAATTGGGTTGTCTACGGCGGCGGAGGTGGTGTTCCAAACTTTCCTACAAATCGACTTTTTTTTCTTTCTTTTTTTCTACAGGTTGATGTTTATTGTAATTTGCAAATTGCTTTTTGGGTGTGTTTGGAAGGAAGCTAGGTTGAGAAAAAATGGAGTGACAGGCGGTGGAGATGGCGGAGGGAGGCTGGGAGGATGGGGGAGGGGGGCTGGAAGAGATGGGAAAGATTTTAGGGCTTGAGATGAAAGAAGAGGAAGGAAATAAAAATGTTATAAATGTAGGGACCTAAATGTAATAAACTTAGTAAATTCAGTTTTTAATATGTGTGGTGTAGAAAGTAATTGTGTGGTGTGATATAGTAGAAAAGAATTAATAAAAAAATGGGTGCTAATAGTAATAAGGGGGGTGCCATTAGTTACCCCCTAAATTATTTAACATAGACTATAAAATATATAGTACGTAATTAGAACATTACACAAGTTTGTAGATACATTATATGTTGATGATGTTTTTAGGTTAGAAGAAATTTTAGAGACAGGTAATTGAGACAAATCTTCATTTGATACCAATAAAATACATAATTTTATAACTAAAAGAGTTTATTGTATTTAAAAGAATGAATATGTAACATGACAAGTTTGGTTCAACGCTAACGATAAGTAAGAAAATAAAATAATTCTACCAAACATAAAGTCTTGTATAACGAATATCATTATTTATCACATAATTATTTTATAAATTAAGTGTATAGTAAACAATATAGCTATTATATTTTAAAAAAATTAACTTAACACGCGTCTGATGCGTATGATTTCTTAAATATATATATATATATATATATATATATAAATAATAAATATATGCCCGAACGCATTATGTGTGAAATATGTCTTATATGTATAAATAGAGAATCTAAAACAATGATTCTGTGTGATTAAAGAAGTAAAAGGTTTTAAAGTCTATAGAGTAAAAAGGTGGTTTTTGAGTCCATAAATTAAAAAATCTGTTAAGGCAGTCGTATTAAAATAAAATGGAATAACATGATTCATTACCTCTTAGATTCTGTCTAATTAAAAGGAAGATAAAATTTATAAATAAAAAAAAAAAAAAAAAAAAAAAAAAAAAAAAAAAAAAGGAAGGTAACAACTGAGATAAGGGTAATCTTAATAACACAAATGAATTATGTATGACAACGAATGTCATAACGTGATCTACACCATTGATTAATAATATAGATTTATTGATCATTATTATTTCTATAATGAAACAACGATATAGATCTGCGTTAGAATACCTCATTATGTCATAACTGGTTGTTTTATTATCAATACCCCTGAGATAAAAGGGCGATAACAATTGTAAAGAGCTCTCATAAAAATAAAAATAAAACAATTGTAAAGAGATAAAGCCGGTGGTGGTATATTTTTGCTTTCGGCTTCTACCATTATTACTAGATGATAACTGCTTCATCTAAAAAAAAAAAAAGAAAAAAAAAAGAGATAACTGCTAGGTGATCTCTTTCTTTCATTGTGAGGGAAAAAAAAAAAGAAAAAAAAAAACTGCTAGGTACCATAAAAATAAAAAAATTGTTATAAATACACTTGTATTATGTGGATGTCCATTAGATATAATATCTATTCCATTTGTGTGAAATACTAGCTTGCAGCCTGTAGTTTATCTAATAAATGAAGTCTCAAGCGCCAAATACGACAAAATGGATAATAGCGACGTAAATATATGGTGTAATCGATGGATGTATTAACACCATAAAACTACGTATAATATGTCGCTGTGCTTTATTGAATTTCGATCATCAGCGTTGGATAATTATCCGTACGACGTTTAGATAATATCGAAAAGGGATAAGGCTAGCCGCCATTTGAGGTCGGCTCCTAGTTTGCATATATATGTATATGAGATAGTTGAGCAAGGATAGATACATACATTTCCACCTTTGAATATATACAGAGAATACTAATAGAAAAGTGATTAATTCCTTTCTTTTCTTCTTTACTCTACAGTGAAGAAACAAAGCATCCAAAATATTTTCGTTCTACTTTGTTGTTGTTATTGGTTATTTTATAACACGTTATCAGCACGAGTCTCTACCGATTGAGCTGTGTAATTAAAACCTTCGTATTTCAGATAAGCTGCATGTTTATCAGTATCATCATCCATAGTGCTGTGGTGATCCTCGGTACTTTTGTTACCAAAAGAAAAGGAAAAAAAAAAGATCAAGTTATGTTTCTCTCATCACTTCTTCTTTTCACCTTTTGTGGTTGTTTCATGGCATCAACAACGATAACATCTGAGAGATGGTGTATCAAAAAAACCAATTGGGATGGAGCGATTCCGAGTTCCGAGTTCCGAGTTCCGACTTCCGAATTCGACGGAGACGATTACGGTTACGGTTGTCTATTGCTCTCTTGCTTCATGTAGATTAAATCAATCATCAGAGGAAGTGATTATTCCACTTTCTGCACCAATATTGATGATCAGAGGAACTGACCCGGCTGTTCAGTTGGAATAGAAGAAGGAAATTTATTTATGGAAGAAAATACTTTGGTGCAGCCACAACCTCTTCATTTGAAGTGATTACGCTTGTTGCAATATTGTGGTGAGCATCGGACGACTCTCGTTATTATACGGTATTCCGGTATATCGGTTATTCCGGTCTTCTATTATTTATTTATCAATGGATGGTTATAACTAATCAACGGTGATCGATTATCGGGATTTTTATATTGACATGCGTATGGATATTCCATGGATTAATCTTATGTGCTATATGGATATCTATTATTAGCCGACGGAGTCAATAAATTATGATGTTGATCACCATTATAAATTATTGACTTTGATCGATCAATAATGGTGATCATATTCTATACCTGAGGTAAACTATGGAGGTAAAAGTTTATTTCATTCAATTTATGTAATATAATTAATATATCATGCGGTGATATTACTATATATTGTAATATATAAATTATTGGTAAAAACGATGATGCAATACCATTCCTCGGAGTGAATGTGTATAAACGGGTTAAATGCATCAAATTATATAAGTCCGTTCCCAGAAGTGAACCTGACAAAACTGTATATTTAAGATGTGTCGGTTGACATAAATCCATTCCTAGAAGTGAATGAGATGAAATGAAATATTCGAGGTGTACCGAATTGCCCGAGTCCATTTCCAGAAGTGAATAAGACCACCTAATGAAATATATAAGTTACACCAAATTTTATACGTTCATTCCCAAAAGTGAATGTGGCTGAATCATATATTTGAAATATAGATCGAATTACACGAGTCGGTTCCCAGAAGTGAACGTGACCAGATTATGAAAGATTAAAGATACATTAAATTATATTGGCTCAATCCCGGAAGTGAATGTGAGTAAATTAATATTTATGATGTATCAGATTACGCATGTCAATCCCTAGAAGTGGATGTGACTAAACTCGAAATTTATGATTTGTCCGTTCCTCGAAGTGAACGTGGACAACTAAATATTCTAGATGTGTTGAGATACACAAGTCAGTTCCTTGAAGTGAACGTGAATCTAGATATTTTATACCGGTATTTAAAGATGTATCGAATCACATCAGTCAATTCCCTGTAGTAAACGTGACATAGATAAGGCTGTGATTTTAAAATCGTCATAATAAATTTCACCAGAAGTGAGTTGATGACCCTAAGGGAAAACGATACATTAGTAGAATCCGGTATACTATGAGTTCGTTTTATAATTTATTATATATTAAATATATACATATATATTTATTTATGTATTTATTTATTTATTTATTTATGTACTTACTTTTGCATCGTTTAGATTGGGCCCTGAAGACTGAGTCTAACATAAAAGATCATTTTGTCTTGCAGACAACTTTGATTAGAAGATTTGATCACCTGAAGATGATCATTCATTTAAGGCATATAGTGATGGACCGGAAGCTCATCAGAAGCACTTGTATGTTTATAAAAGTGAATATGAAATTCACAGAAATAAATACGGACTCGAAGTCCATATGAATTGGAATGATGTTCCAACGAATGACCCGAAGTCTAAAGATGAGAAAATTCAGTAAGAACATGGTGACACTTCTTTAATCCTCGTAAAAGGATTGTATTTATCTTTGCGATAATATGCTCCCGTAGTAGCAATATTGAAAGAAGTGGTTTATATTCAACAAGATGGTTATCATAGAATCATCATGAAACACGATCTATTTGGTTTAGACTGTTAAGGGCGAAAATCTATGAATTATAAGGCGATATTCCACGATGTTTTTCCCTCTATATTGTATAATTTGCATAATAATTGGTCCTTTTATTAGAATATCGAGCAAACGATATTTTCATAGACTTAATCGCAAAGTTGGTATAATTATGTGATTCTATGGTTGAAATATAAGTATTTGAATATTACTACAGTTTGCGGTGTGTTCCATGTGTTATAGGTATGTTTATTGTGCTCAAATGATGATCAAAAGGGATAGAACTCGAGCTATAAAGATTTAAGAAGGAGATAATGATCAAGTGGAGTGAAGAAAAAGAGATAAAGATGAGAAAATCGCACTCTGAACAGTTGAACGAGCGTCCATGGCCCGTCCAGATGGACGGGCGTTTGATCAAATGGACGGGCGTCCAGGAGGATAGGTTACATTCGTGAAGTTTGGGCGCAGGTGGGCCACGCTGGATGAACGGGCGTCTCAAGAAGACTCGGCCCGACTCGAAGTTCAGCGCAACGGACGGACGGCGTCGGAAGCATTTAGCGTCCAAGACCGTGTTCAACAAAACCGACTTAAAACCCTAGTTTGTATCGGCGCCGCCCCAACCCTAATTTTTCCTGTTTTCTATAAATAGTCTGATTGTAAAACCTAGCAAAGAACACAGAGAGATACACATATAGAGATTGATAGAGTCGAATTTGATCTTAAAAAAAAAAACCGCAGCAGTTTGTGCTTTCTTTTTGTTTTTTTTATGAAATCAAGACAACTTGTTGATCTCAAGATTATCATGAGTAGCTAAACTCTTGGGTTGGACGAACGGGTGAAGCAATTCAAGAGGTGTTTGGTTTTCTTATTTTCTGCGTTTTTGCAATCAATAAGAGGTCAGATTTTTATTGCGTTTATTTTGTGCTTTATATCGATAGATAAAGCCTGTGATATTTGTTTGACGATAGTTGAATGGACTCTAGATCACCGCAATAGTATTCAGTTTAATCAATTTGTCTAAAAACGAAAGTTATCAAATTGTTAACCTAGATAATAGATTCGAAAGAATTTATGCCTATCGTGCTTGAAGAATCAATCTTTGATAAAAGTTGATAAACAAAATTATCTAAGAAATTAGTAATTTGCATTGGGTATAGGTTAATCTTGGCCTTTAGTTGATTTGCATGCGTAGGAAATTAGAAGCCTTTATTGCTTTCTTGAATTGTGAATCCTTGTTCGTCTGCCTTTCTCCCCATTATTTGGTGAACCTTAAATTATTAATTCGTGACACGTTTAGCTTAAACTTAAAAACACATTCAACCTCACGTTCCTCGTGGGATCGACCCGGAATAATCGCTTTACTACAAGCTTTGCACTTGGAGCGACTAACCGGATTTTTTTTATTACTTGTCTCTTTGTTTCGTTTACAAAAAACCACCACATAGACCATTCCCGAAGTGAATGTCACTAGATTCATGATATAAAAAGGATCAAAGAGTACTTTGATCAGTAGTATTAATAGTATAAATTACTTATTCATTCCTTTTTGTAATAGGATATAAATAGCATACGAGTAGTAATTTTACCTTTGTTATTTAATTTAGTTCATAATCGTGTCTGCATTCATAGACAAAACCATGGTTAATATATCTCTGATGGATATCACAAACGTTTGTCTCCTTGGAGGGGAAGAATTGTCCACCAGAAGTGGAACAAAACGATATTAAATTCCAGAGGAATAATGAAAATCGATTTTCACGTTGTGGCATAGAAAGCCACTGGTCGCGTACTTGTTGTACGGCGAAGTATCCGGATGAGAATAATGAAGCTTCAACATCGTAGTAAAAGTAATGTCATGACACAAATGCTATATGTTACGGTCATCCTGAAGATGATCTAGATATGATAAAATTTGTTTATCATTTTGCACAGTCTCAAGCGCAGTAAGTTGTGCGGATATTCCCTGGCGTGGATATTAAATTGAGACATCGGAAGAATTAAAAAGATACAAATCTCTTGAAGAGATAATATAGTTCTTCCTGATTGAGTCGATATCTCGTAATGTTTGTTGATACTCGTATAAATGGATACACATTGACATGTAGAATCCCACATAGGGATATCACATCGAAATGATGAATCCCACAAAGGGTTATTGTAGACTTCAGATATGACTTATAATGAAATGTTTTCCCGAGATTAGGGGGAGGAAAGTAAACTTGAAGTTTATAAATCTCGTGGAAAACATTGTATTAATGCACATTTTATCACCAGATGCATTTAATTACTCTTGAAGAGTGAGCAGCTGCAAATGCATTGGTTGGATTAAATGTCGCAAAAAGGTTTGTCCAGAAGGATAATATTTGTCCTAGAAGGAAAAGTCCCAGTAGGACATGTGAATGAAAAGTCCCAGTAGGACATGAGATGATACGTATCAAATTAATGAAAATAACGCTATAAGCGTTAAAGACCAATTGGCTCGATATTTAGAATTCCTCAAAAGAGGTTATGGCTATATTATTTATGAGAACTCTAGAAGAGTTAGACAGTTAGAAAATGCTCGAGCAGAAAATAATATAGTCTATGAATAATATGTGTGGAACAAATAATAACGAAATCATAAACCCTTGAAGAGATCAAGGCTAGAAAATGTGAACCAGTGTTGATAAATAATATGTGTGGAACAAATAATATGCATTTGTTATACATACATGAGGTGGGATTAAACGAAACTGAAGTACATTCCCTCGTGTTATTTTCGACCCCCGAAGAAAATGTAATGATTCCTGAAGAATCTGAAATTGCATAGTGTTATATTGTTAGTAATGTTCAACGCTTGGAGCGTGAGAAACATATTAGTTCCAATCTCATAGTGTTGAGATAATGAATTAATGTTATCATCATTTGAATAATGAGATACGATAATGAATACAAACACTTGGTTTATGAACGAGGTTCATAAAAGAGGCAAACATGTTTAGAAATGTTGAAACCGCCTGAAGCGAATATAGTGAGGCAAGCATGTTTCGAAATGTCGTAATCGCCTGAAGCGAATATAGTACCTGAAGCATATAAGACGCTAGAAGCGTGCTGTAAACACATAAGATGCTAGAAAGCGTGCCTGAAGCTTATAAGGCGCTTTGAAGCATTAAATGCACAAGCATACAAAGTGTGTGAAATGCACAATATATGTTGCATAAAGTACCCCATAAGGGAATATATAGTTTTGATCTGAGAAAGTTTGGATCTGTAATTAAACTCCGGTAGAGTTACAAAGATGATAAAGTATGAGTATTTGACTTATACTATTAAGATCCAATACTTGCACATGCAAGATGTCATTTGGCCTCAAGACCAATGATTGTACTCTTTTTCCTTTAATGTGTTTTTCCCACTGGGTTTTCTTAGTTAAAGGTTTTTAACGAGGCAATCGATTGCGAGAGCACATATGTCATGAATCTTTTTCCTTGATCGGATTTTTTCCCACTGGGTTTTTTTCAAGCAAGGTTTTTGGTACATGCCATATATGTTATACAACTCAGATCAAACGGAAAGCAAGTCGATGAATTGTTGGTTACACAAATGATCGATGTTTATCGAACACCCCAAAAAGGCAAGGCCTCGAATTGGTTGCCCTTCACCTGTGATGGAACATTGATTTCATGGTGCTGAACATAGCAAGATCTGGTCGCGATATCTTCTAATCATGGCAAAATTAGTAGCTACTCATGAAGCAAATGATCTTCGAAAGAAAAGCCAAATTGATGTTCAAGCGAATCAGATCAAGCGACAATCCAGAAGATTTATTCACTAAAGTTTTAACTACCGCTATGTTCGAGAGTTTGATCCAGAAGATCGGGATGCACCACTTGAAGACCTGGAGAGATGTTCAAATCAGGGGGAGTAAAACACGAATGAATGCTGTACTCTTTTTCCTTCATTATGAGTTTTTCCCACATGGTTTTTTCATAATGAAGGTTTTAACGAGACAGATTCTTTGTGGATGGACATCCAAGGGGGAGTGTTATAAATACACTTGTATTATGTGGATGTCCATTATATATAATATCTACTCCATTGTGTGAAATACTAGCCTGCAGCTAGTTTATCTAATAGCTAAGTCTCGACGCAAATACGACAAAATGGATAATAGCGACGTAAATATATGGTGTAATCGATAGATGTATTAACACCATAAAACCAAGTATAATATGTCGTGTTCTTTTTGTTTGAAACGATGCAGCGTTGGATAATTATCCGGTACAACGTTTAGATAATATCGAAAAGGGATAAGGCTAGCCGCCATTTGAGGTCGGCTCCTAGTTTGCATATATATGTATATGAGATAGTTGAGCAAGGATAGATACATACATTTCCACCTTTGAATATATACAGAGAATACTAATAGAAAGTGATTAATTCCTTTCTTTTCTTCTTTACTCTACAGTGAAGAAACAAAGCATCCAAAATATTTTCGTTCTACTTTGTTGTTGTTATTGGTTATTTTATAACAAAAATAAGATTATATAGTTAAAAAATATATCTTACTTAGATTATATATATCTTTATCTTTAAAATTCAAACCATAAAAATAAAAAAATAATAAAACTTGGCAAATTTTATGGTCCGGCCACTTGGTTACCCAAAAACAGATCCCTACTTTACTTAAACCTTCTATCATCTGTTTCAATAAATAGCAGTCCCCCAATAATTTGTGAATCCATCCAGCGACTCGACCTGAAGAATTAATCCGTGACACCATGGAGTTTATCCATAGCAATCTGATGTATGCCATTGAGCGTGAAGAACGACAGTACTTGGATGCTCAAAGGTCTGGATGGAAGGTCGTGTTCTTTCATTTCTTTGTATTGGTAGTGAGCATAGTCATGACTGCTTTTTTTTCTTGTGGTATCCTTCAATTTGGCTCGTGAACCAGACCTAGGTAGTTGTGCTTTCAGTGTGGGGGGTGCATTATCCACCGCCATTCTTGCTGCATCGCTTGAACTGCTTTGGGCTGGTGCTTTCTTCATAGGAGGAGGATGTAGGTTAAACCGTGTGATCACCTGGAGTGAAGATTTTTTAGGAGTGAGCCTTTGCTTCACCAACTTATTTGTTTCTTGTTATATGTCCGTCTTTCTTACCGATCCTAAGAAATTGCCAAAGCTTCACACTTACATCTTTGACGATGCTGGATTTTGTCATGTATAATTTGAGGCTAATTTAATCTAGGGATGATAGAATCAATGATGGTTTTGGGGGTGATTTTAGGGTTTTATGGCTGAGTCCAAGAATGTATCTTGGATTGCCTACGTATCTGTGTATTGTCCAGAATCAAGCCTTACGTAGTTCCTGGAATGATGTATTTATAAAGCACACGCTTCTTCTTCCGCCCTCTAATCCTGGGGCGGTTTGGTCTATTGACATAATTGCCCTTTAATGGGCCTTGCTCTCGCCCAAGCAACCCTTTAGATTATTGGGCCTGGGGAACTGGGTTGGAGCTCGATATCGACTCGTATGACACCGACATGGGTGCTCGAGTTGACACACTTGCAAGATCTGCGGGCGGCGGTGGTGATCACCGATTCGCCTCGTATTCGACCCGATGTGGATAATATACTTGGACTTTTCCACATGCCACCGGACCAATTAGATAATTCCACGTGGAGGGTGAAATCCCGTATCGTCATAAGCCCCCAATGATCCGCCTGAGCTCTTGAGGTCAGTCCGATCTGTCAAAGCGTGTATCTCGCCATCGTCATCCAATGCTCAATTTAAATCGCCTGCAGACTTACTTCCTGTGGAGTCCGACATACGGCCTTTCCATATACCTTTGCAAACTTTTTTATCTTAGCATTATCTCGCCTGGACTTATAACGTGTGGCTAAGTTGACATCGACTTCGATGCCGTAGTTGTCGAAGGAATGATGAGATGTCCAACTTGGGACTGCCTCGGTCGAGGTCGACTTCTCTGAAGAATCTGATTTGCTCGATTTTGGAGTGCGGCATGCGGATCTCGAATGTTAGTCTAACATCTTGAGACTTTGCCTTAACGCCAAAAAGATGCTTCTTCTTAGGCTTTGCCCTTTTAACCATCGTTGTCGTTGGCTTCCATCTCAGATAAACAATTAGCCGGTCATTTGGACTTGGCTTATTCTTTCCTTGAAAAATTGTTACATTTTTCCTTCTTTTCTTTGGTCTTTGAACTAGACCATCTTGCTTTATTGCGGCCTTTGGCCTTATTTGCACATCGGCCTCTCTCGTGTCGATGCATATATGTCGATATCCGCCTCCAAGTATCATGAGAACCTTAGGTTTGGATCATATTTGGCCGATCTTTGTGACTAGGCTTTTTGTTATAAATGCTGAAATTTTTACAAGTATTTGGTGTCAAACACTTTTGTTGCATGTTGATTCCCATTCCTTTGCTCGCTTTTTCTCGAGTATTCAATGTCGACTCGTTGTTGCCTCCAAAGTATAATGCGATTCATCATCTTCGTTATACTTTCAGTGAGTTCCATTTGTCGACCATATGTAACTTGTCTTCCATGCTTTAGCATTTTTGGACTTTTCTTTGTTGTTGCGTGGTAGAAGAGATGCCTGGTTGTCTCATTTCGTTTGTCGGAATCGATGCTCTTTCTGGCGTCGATAGATATTTCCGCCACGATGTCCTAGTACTTACCGCCTAATAAGACCGTAATACGTAAATGTCGCTCTGGATCTCGGTGTCGTGGTGTTTCTTTGTCGCTTCATGACTCGCGACACATGATTTGCCGAGAGTTTTGGACTTGGTCCGAACTCGATGCCTTAGCCTTTTGGTTCCATGGAACTTTTAGATTCAATGGTCATCGATCGGCGTGATCATGTTGCCCGGCCTCGATGCCCTAGTAAATTCTCTTTTGAGAGTCGATCACGCCATACTCCGACTCGGATTTCGATGCCATTGTGTTTTCGTCCTATTAGGACTTGTAAACGCTTATTTATCGACACTCGAAGGCATCCGACTTGCGGATCCTCGTAGACCGTTGAGTAGATCCTTTGCGGAGTGGATCCTCGAGTGCACGCCAGCACTAGTCAAAATGTCGCAATAACCATGGGGATAGTTCCCGAAATAAGAAGGCTCGTCCCGCCATGCTCGGCTAGGAGAGTTCCAAAACAAGATAGCTCGACCACGCCATTCGGTAGGGTGAGTTCCAAAATAACATAGCTCGACCCGCCAATTCGGTAGGGTGAGTTCCAAAATAAGATAACTCGACCCGCCGGATTCGGTAGGGTGAGTTCCAAAATAATATAGCTCGAGGTAAGATGCCTAGTCGATCTCGGACTTATTACATATTCACTCTCATCGGTGAGCTCCAAATATGACGCCTAGTTTTATTTTGCTTCAATTTTTGCAATATGTTGCTTGTCGCTTTTTGTTGTCTGTCTTTCACAATTCGATCCACAGGACTTTTGAATTTTGAATTTTGAATTCGACCTTTCCTTTGAATGTTGTTTGTGTTGTTGAATATTTGCCTGGGTGTAGTCCTTTGGACTTAATTCCTTGCAAAAGTCGCCTTAATGGGGTGTAGTCCTTTGGACTTAATTCCCTGTGGGCTCCTCGAGTGTAGTATGAGTACATGACTCATGGTACACTTGGATATGAGTCGACCTAGCATCATCTTCGCCTTATCGGCTTGACTTGGCTATTTGGTCGGAGCTCGAGTCGATTGCCTTGCCTCGCCGGGCTTCGACATGGTCGAATTGAAAAATCCTACATTGTCGCCGCCTTCGTGGTGCTTCAGGAATCGGTCGAATAGGGTATCCATCGTGGGATCTTCCAACTGCTTAGCATCGTGGCTTACTGGCAGGTCGGGAGTGATATAAGCTCTGTCAGTGACTTGGCTTTTTTCACTGTTTTATTTCTACTGCATCGTGTCGAGGTGATATAAGCACTGTCAGTGACTTGGCTTTATTCACCATATTATTCCGACTTCGTCGTGTCGAGGATTTGTAGTCGTGGTTGACTTTTGTCTCTTTTATCTTTTAATCACATGGACTTCTTTTGCTTTAAGGCTGGTCAAATTTTTTGCCTTTGCCATTTCGTATGTGAAGGCTGTAAATCATAACAAACACAAAAGCGTCTCGAGGAAAGACATGCTTATTAGAATATTTATGAAATTGTCACATGGACTTATTACAAGACATAAAAAAGTAAAAACAGAAGTTAATCGAGACGAGGCTTAGCTTATTTGGCGTAGTCTGTTGGTACCATGCTTAGATGGCGGCGGACTTCGTAAGATCGCCTTCGAGCTCGAATGTTATGCCGAGGCAAACTCGGTCTTATTAAAGATGACGCCGAGAGAGCTCCAACTATGATGCGAGGCCGAGCTCGGTCTTATAAAAGATAACGCCGAGCCGAGCTCCAATCGATGCGAGTCGAGCTCGGACTTATAAAAGATACGCTCGAGAGAGCTCCAAATATGATGCGAGTCGAGCTCGGACTTATAAAAGATATGCTCGAGAGAGCTCCAAATATGGTGCGAGTCGAGCTCGGACTTATAAAAGATATGCTCGAGAGAGCTCCAAATATGGTGCCGAGGCCGAGCCCGGTCTTATAAAAGATGCGCTCGAGAGAGCTCCAAATATGACGCCTTGAGTCGAGCTCGGACTTATAAAAGATACGCCTCGAGAGAGCTCCAAATATGATGCCGGCGAGCTCGGTCTTATAAAAGATACGCTCGAGAGAGCTCCAAATATGATGCCGAGGCCGAGCTCGGTCTTATAAAGATAACGCCGAGCCGAGCTCCAAATATGATGCGAGGCCGAGCTCGGTCTTATAAAGATAACGCCGAGCCGAGCTCCAAATATGATGCCGAGGCCGAGCCCGGTCTTATAAAAGATGCGCTCGAGAGAGCTCCAAATATGACGCCGAGGCCGAGCTCGGTCTTATAAAAGATAACGCCGAGCCGAGCTCCAAATATGATGCCGAGGCCGAGCTCGGTCTTATAAAAGATAACGCCGAGCCGAGCTCCAAATATGATGCCGAGGCCGAGCCCGGTCTTATAAAAGATGCGCTCGAGAGAGCTCCAAATATGACGCTTGAGGCCGAGCTCGGTCTTATAAAGATAACGCCGAGCCGAGCTCCAAATATGATGCCGAGGCCGAGCCCGGTCTTATAAAAGATGCGCTCGAGAGCTCCAAATATGACGCCTTGAGTCGAGCTCGGACTTATAAAAGATACGCTCGAGAGAGCTCCAATATGATGCCGAGCGAGCTCGGTATTATAAAAGATACGCTTCGAGAGAGCTCCAAATATGATGCCGAGGCCGAGCTCGGTCTTATAAAAGATAACGCCGAGAGCTCCAACTATGATGCGAGGCCGAGCTCGGTCTTATAAAGATAACGCCGAGCCGAGCTCCAAATCGATGCGAGTCGAGCTCGGACTTATAAAAGATACGCTCGAGAGAGCTCCAAATATGATGCGAGTCGAGCTCGGACTTATAAAGATAACGCCGAGCCGAGCTCCAAATATGATGCCGAGGCCGAGCTCGGTCTTATAAAGATAACGCCGAGCCGAGCTCCAAATATGATGCCGAGTCGAGCTCGGACTTATTAAAGATTTACCCATCGGTGAGCTCCAATCGGCGCCGAGTCGAGCTCGGGTTTATGGGCAAGACGAGTCCGTAGAGCTCGAATGCCGGAGCTCGATATCTCGAGTCTTTATGGTGCAATGTGATTGTGATAAAAACATTACACATATAATAAAGACTTACAAAGTATATAAGAATTTAAAATAACATTTGTAAGAACACTGGAGAGCTAAAGAGCTCGGCTCGCTCATTGGAGCTCGAGAACTCGCTTCAGTGGATAGCTAGATACGGTAAGTAACTCGCAGCTTTACTTTAGGGGCGCCATAGCAGTGTCTTTCGGTGGCAATCAGACCTCAAAGCGGATTCCGATCGGCACAAAATTTGGAGGGATCGTTCTTCCCTCACTTCCTTCGATGTGACCGGTGGAATTGTTCTTTCGATGGCTCAATCTCCGGAATAAGCCGCCGATCTGGCAGCTGCTGTCCAGAATCCTGCTGCGTTTTTGGTACTGCGGTAAATTCTTTGCCACGATCGAGGGTTCAAACGAACTCCGATCAGCCTAAAATTTGGAGGGCTTGCTCGTCCCTCCTAATCCTTGGATCTGAACGGTGGAAATCTAGTTCCAACGGTTGAAACTCCGGCAATAATCCATCGATCCGACTGCTTTCCGGGCTGCTGCATTTTTGATACACCTGCAACTTCTTTGCGGCGATCGGGGACTCAAAACAACTCCGATCAGCCTGAAATTTGGAGGGCTTGTTCGTACCCCTAATCCTTGGATCTGAACGGTGGAAATCTAGTTCCAACGGTTGAAACTCCATAAATTCGCCGCCGATCTCGCTGCGTTTTTGGGTCTTCGCGTTTTTATCACGAACCACCACTCCTTGATCTATCACCGATAGAAGGCCCTCCTTCTAGCGCCAAATGACGATCGCTGGATTTTGTCATGTATAATTTGAGGCTAATTTAATCTAGGGATGATAGAATCAAGGATGGTTTTGGGGGTGATTTTAGGGTTTTATGGTCGAGTCCAAGAATGTATCTTGGATTGCCTCACGTATCTCAGTGTATTGTCCAGAATCAAGCCTTACGTAGTTCCCGGAATGATGTATTTATAGGCACATGCCCTTCTTCCGCCTCTAATCCTAGGGCGGTTTGGTCTATTGACATAATTGCCCTTTAATGGGCCTTGCTCCTGCCCAAGCAACCCTCTAGATTATTGGGCACTGGAACCTGGTGGAGCTCGATATCGACTCGTATGACACCGACGTGGGTGCTCGAGTTGACACACTTGCAAGATCTGCTGGCGGCGGTGGTGATCACTGATTCGTCTCGTATTCGACCCGATGTGGATAATATACTTGGACTTTTCCACATGCCAGCTGGACCAATTAGATAATTCCACGTGGAGGGGTGAAATCCCGTATCGTCAATCTTCTTGATTATATATGTTTTCACCGCCGTTTCCGTTGTTTTCGCCTTGGCTTTTTCCTGGACGCCACCGTCGCGAAAGAAGGCGAAAGCACATCGAGACACAACTGGTATTGGTTTTCGTCTTCGGAATGCAAGTCTGAAACATAGGGAGCGGATCCCCTCCGGTACACATCTTCCGGTGCATCATCTCAGCCGTTTATTTAGTTGCATCATCTCAGCCGATTTTTTTTTTTTTTTCTGTGCTTACTTACAAGAAATTGTAATGCTGCCATGTCAGTAGATATTTTTATTTTTTATTTTTATACGAAAGGTTCACACACCTCCCCCAGCAGGACTCGAATCATGTAGGGTACGTAGGACTTAATGAAATCTGTAAAACCCCTTATTTTTATTAAGGGAATTTTCGCCACTCCATACAACCCTAATTACTTGTTTGCTGATTTTCCAGTCACTCTTCCCTTAAAAACAAAAGGTAAATGAGAAAATAACATTTTTAATAACTATTTCTTTTTAGAGAATATAAATATAACTATTTCTCAACCGCATATAAGTGTGAGATATAAAAGTTCTTGTCAATTCAGGTTAGTCATTTTAGACCAAACGAGGACGGCGCTCTAAACAGTTAACCGGACCATTTATCACTTATTTAGCGTTACGTACCAGACCCGGGGTCTGGAGGCGTTATAGAATGGTATCAGAGCCGAGTATCAGACGGAACTATACGCTGCACCGTAAGAGACGGTGTAAGGATGGCCTCTAGTTACCTCTGGTAGGGACGAATCCGGGAACAATCTTGGCCAAGTCCTGGCGAGGACGTCAGTCTCTTATAGTGGAGGGGAGAATGTAAAGTCTCAAATCGATAAAGTAAGTTAGTGAATGCTCACCCATATATAATTATGAGACATAAAAGTTCTTATCAACTCGGGTTAGCCTTTTTAGACCATGCGAGGACGGCGGTCTAAGCAGTTAACCGGACCATTTATGACTTATTTAGCGCTACCAGGCCCGGGGTTTGGGGCGTTACATATATAAACATAAGATTTGAATGTAACTAATTTCTTTTACAAGGTGTTCGATGAAATACTCAAAAAAGAGATCAGGTAAGGACGATTTGCCTAAAAGATTAATCTGACCATTTATAACTAATTTAAGCAAGAAATTCAAGAGTTTGGGCGTTACATATATAAACATAAGATTCGAATGTAACTACTTACTTTCTTTTACAAGTTGTTCGATGAAATACTCAAAAAATCTACAAGTTATAGTACGTACACTAGCTATTAATTAACTGAGTTCTGCTTGATTGATGTAATGTCTTACTTCTTGTTGCAGCTCATCTCATTAGCAACTTGATGAAATAGATAAAATTTTCAATCTTTAGTGTTCAGCTTTTGAAGTGCTTTAATTAGCCTTCTTTTATTTTTGAAGCTTCAGGATTTGTATTATTTTGTGTGCTTGCTCCACATAAGGAGTTAGCTGGCGTGACACACATCATAACAAATTAACAATTCATTGTTAAGTCCGTTTTTAAGTGATGGTTTATAATATTTTCTAAAGAAAAAAAGTGATGGTTATTACAATCAGGAGCGGAACACATTATCCAATCAGGAGGTGGGTCCGCGAACTCCATTGAAAAAAATCTATATTTTACTTATTAGAAAAAAATATTTCAGAACCTCTGGGAAAAAATATTATGAACCCACCTCAACAAAATTTATGAATCCGCCCATGATTATAATGTGTGTCATATCACTTAACTTCTTACAGCACTTGCAGATACGTTAAATGTTATAAAAACTGTATTTTAAAATAAAAGTTATGGTATAATGGTTATTTATGAGTTGTACCAAGTGGAAAGTTATGATGCGTCCATATCACCCCCACCAGGGACGGCTCTTGGAATTTAATGAAACGGGTAAAAAAATTGTCATATTTCACAATTGTTAAGCTTAATTTATATATTATAGTTCTATACGGGTCAATAGGGATCAATGTATAAAAATAAGGGGGCTTGATGACATATATAAATGTGTATCTAAAAAAATTTCATTGTAATATTTTTTTTTAGCGGCCGACCCATTTCTCAATAAGTAAAGCCGCCCCTGCCCCTCACACCACTACCGAGTGTGAGATGGTATATAAGAATCCACCACAACCTCCACTTGGAATAAACCGTGAATCACCATTGAACCATAACTCTTCTCGTATTTTAAAGATTTCAACATTCAGATTTAAAGAAAAAACTCCAATAGATAATCCAATTTTTATTAAAATATGGACAATTTTTACTTTAAAAGTGCTGTGAGTTGTCTACATTTTTTAGATTTATGTTTGTTGGGCTCTGAAAAATGGTCTGTCGGCGGTGGTAGTGTGGTGAGGTTTTGGGCCGATGAATGGTTGGATGGGGGACCTTTGAAGCTTACAATATCCTAGGTTGTTCTATCTTACAATAAATAAAGCGGTTCGGTTCAGGAAGTTATGTCTAGGGAGGGTGATGGGTGGTCATTTATATGAGAGTGGAGGAGGGTTTTGAGAGGCTTTGTGGTAGAGGAGGTTGAGAGACTAGTTGCGAGGCTTGAGTAAAGTCGTATTGTTGCTTGTGCTAAAGATTTGTTAGTTTGGAAATTGAGTTCAAACAGTGCTTTCTCATCGGCTTGCCTTAGAAAATTGATCGAGAATGTTTTTTTCAACAATGTTTTTGATGATTCTGATTTTATTGTGGAGAGGAATAAATTGTTACCGGAAAAAGAAAATATTTTAATGTGGAAAGCGGGTCTAAAGGGGATCCCAACAAAACTGAATCTTCTTAAACGGGGAGTATCCATTCAAGACGCATCTTGTCCTCTTTGTTATCAGTTTGAAGAATCGATCCAATCATATTTTTGTTTCGCCATGATATCTCTTTATTATTATGGAATCATGTCTCTAGTTGGTGTAAAGTGCAAGGTCCATTTCCGTCATCTTTTGTTGACGTTTGCAGTTTGAAGCCTACTTCTTTTTCTAGTTCGGATGTACACCTTTTGTGGAAGGTTATCGTTGGAATCACGACATGGGTTATCTGGATCAATAGGAGCAAGGTGATTTTTAAATCTTTTGTCATGGATCCTGAGACAATTTTTCGCGAAATTCAGATGTTATCTTTTTCTTAGCTGGTTGAATCTAAAGATTTGAAGAATATCAAATGGGAAACTTGGAAATTAAACCCGTTGGCGACTGCAATGCAATGAGAGGAATGATCTTTGGTCTGATTTGATAGTCATTTGTTGCGTCAGGTCATACTCTTCTCGTTCATTTTCTTTTCTTTTCACTTTTGGTAGATTTACAGATGTTTTCTCCCTTATACCTATAGTCAGGGGCATTTTGAGTTTTGCGATTTGTTTCATATGTGTTTGTAACTCTTTGTATCTCTCCTGAACATTTCCAGCTTCTCGTTGGTTTTGTTTTGATCTTAATATATATTTATCTTTTGGCTATTCAAAAAAACATTTGATTTACAACTACCGCATTCATCCAGATTCTGTAAAGTTACTTTTATATCTATAATATTTAATTCATCCAAATTCTATAAAATCTCCTTTTTATCTATAATATTTATTTAAATTACGTAAAATAAAGAATCTGACATATTTCATTTACAATTAACATTCAATACACACAAAAATATATTATTTGAAATAAATAATTCATTAAAAACATCTGATGGAAGAGTGCCGAGCTATCACACAGACATCCCATGTCTCAAGTTGGTTGTAGGTTATTTTCATCCAAGGGCCAAGATTGTGGTTAAAGAATGGCGATGTTTCATACACGTTGAGTGCGCAACATTACAAGTAACAGAATATGCAATACTAAATGCACCTTTCCATGTACTACATGACAAAACATGGTTCATGAACACCTGATCCATATCCAATTTATAATTAGCAACAATTTCATTATCATATATATATATATATATATATATATATATATATATATATATATATATATCAAAAGGTCTCTTACCTTGATTTCAAGCGTTCGAGACAAGTTTAATTGTACCATTTCTTGTCTTATTCTTACCTATAATGACTAATTAGTTGTGTTAATAAAACAATACTGTATATGCCTCAAAATATATTCTTTTAAATTAAATCTTATTTTTTCTTACTTTATAACATATAAATCTACTTAACTCGTCACCCTGCGTAGATGATAATGAGTTATGGGCAGGATCCATAAAAATATCGAAATTTAGGGCCCATGTTCTTCTTTTGATCCAATTAGTTTATCAGTATAAACATGTGACATATCTTCAAAAAGCTAATAGTTTTTTCGGAGGTCCTCATTTTGATCAACTGGTCTAAGTCTTATAAACACTCAGGGACGGCCTTTGTAAATCTATTTATAAAAGTTAAACACCACTTTAATTTTTCTACCTTATACTATCTAAATTTAATCATAATCAAAACTAATTATACTACATGTTTATAACTAGATGTACGTATGATTAATGAAATTCTTTTACATTGGATTTTTTTCGGGATAGGTATATTAATTTGAAAAGTAAAAACAAAGACAACCCCGTGATATATATATATATATATATATATGTGTGTGTGTGTGTGTCAATGTGTGTGTGTATACTTCATTTGTGGCCCTGTAAAAAGTTTCTATTTTTTTTACTAGTTAAAATTTTATCTACTAAAATCTGATAATCTATCCATTAATTTGTTTTTAAATATTGATCATTGATCTCGGTAACCATACTTTAATATTTAAAATATTAAAATGCTCAAGTCCTAACCAGTGACCGCACAAAGTTATTTATTTATTTTTTTTCTTTTAGAAAACCGCAAAATTATTTTTCAATAAAATTTGCCTCACATGAAACATGTCAAAAGTGGTTGTTATACCATATTTTGGTTTGGCTTTTTTTTAGTAATTACTTACCTTAATTCCCTCCCATATATATAACAAGAAAAATGCCATGTATTTCCAGATTATGTACGTGCAAGTTTGAAGGTAATTAAAAAGAATTCATTCCATTAGTTTTGGACAGTCGTGAGATTTTTTCTTAGAAGCTACCATGGATTCAAAAGCAGAACGACGGCTTAAACTTATTAACAATCATCTGAATTCCGTCTCCGCCGGCAACCAATCGCCGTCGTCTATTCAACCCAACGCCACTTCCGCCCAGTTTGTTTCTGGTATGTAATCTCTTACATGCATGATAATTTTGAGCTTTTTTTTTTCCCTTTTTTTTTTCTTTCACAAATAATTTTTTTACTGTGCTCTTTTGAAACTATTCCTAAAAGTTGCAACCCAATAAATATATGCATACAAGCTTTGTTTGGTATGCACAAATATGATGGGTCGTTCATAAAAAAATGTAGCTTTGTTTTGTCCGAATATATGAACAATCGATGCATTTTTTTTTACAGATATATCACTCTTGGTGTGGTCTGTTTCATAATCTAACTGTGAATAAATTCGGAATTTCCTGAAATTTTCATTGGTAGAATTGAAATTTGCTATAAAATAATTTGTTATCTTCTCATTTTCTGGACTCAATTTTATATTTTGGGTCTCTGACATCACTGCTAATCATGAATGACTAAGATGATGAAAGTTGATAGGAGTGGTTGAGGAGTTTTTTGTTTTATTGGATGACCCATCTGGCTGTTGTTCTTGATTTCAATGGAAAATGATGAAGGGTGGAAGGTGATTCATGTGGATTTCATTTTTATATTCTGCTTTGGTTCAAAAGGAAAGACAAAAACTGAGAGGCCTGTCAATAATTAGTGTTGGCATACTTGTCAGTGTTCAGTGCTCCTTCTAGGGGGAAATACTGTGTGGCTTCATCTGGACCACACAGTATCATTGCAGAATGAAACTGTGTGGTCTAGATGAAGCCATATAGGTGTCTCTCCATATGAGAGTCTCCACCTTAGAATTTCCTCCTAGTCGTATCCCTGGACCCACAAGATTTTTTTAAGGACATTGTTATTGGCACGACCTCTCTGTGAAGTCGGATTTAAGCTCAAAAGTCGACCTTCCCAAAGTCGAATTTTGGCCGAAATGTAGTGCCGAGGTAGATTCAGTGTGGTGCGCCAATAAAAGTGCCATTTTTAATTACTGGGTTTTTTTCTTTAATCTTCTAAAGGGGAATTGTATTGATTTGTGTCTGGAACACGTTATTGTCCTACGTGTTTGTGTTCATTTCATTATTTTATGCACTATGATGATAATACTTAATGATTGTGGTCTTGAATTCTAACAGAGCAGGGGTATAGTGTTGTGCTACCAGAGAAACTACATACAGGGAAGTGGAATGTATATAGGTTAGTATATATCACCCACTACTCATTTTAATCTGCTTTTCGTTTCATACGTGTTTATAACTTGTATTCATTATTGCAGGTCTGCTCGTTCTCCCCTCAAGCTCGTGAATGGATTTGACGACAAACCAGAAGTTGGCACTCTGCATGACAATTTCGTGTTAGTTAATCAACCTGAGCATTGAATTGTTCTATTAGATGTATTTGTTCGATTAGATAGCTTTTCATCTGAGAACATTATTATCAACTTGTGAATGTAGTTATACCGCGAAAGCTTGTCCAGATGGCAGATATCTAGGAACACGTTCGGGATGATGGCACTGTGGGAGAGTGAGTTCTTTGAAAGATACACTACTTGACTGTCTATAGGAACTTAGTTCTAATATATATATATATATATATATATATATATATATATATATATATATATATATATATATACTCTTTACAGTTACAAATGGATGACATATGGTGAAGCAAGTACGGCTCGGTCAGGAATCGGCTCTGGTCTTATGTTTCATGGGATCCCAACGGTAATTAAGTTAGCCTATGGAAAGCTCGAATCTGTTGTAAACAATGATGTTTATGTTGCATCTTCTTGACATGAAACAGGGGTCTTGTGTGGGTATATACTTCATAAACCGACCCGAGTGGATAATAGTTGATCATGCCTGCTCCGCGTATTCTTTTATTTCGGTTCCTTTATATGATACCTTAGGTACGTGACAATCAACTATCTCGGTTCTTGATCCTTTGAGATCATTTTAGAAGGTTAGGATTTCATGGTGGATTGACTCGTTTTCTCCTTGCAGGCCCGGATGCTGTTAAATATATTGTTAATCATGCATCAATAGAAGCTATATTTTGTGTCCCACAAACATTAAACACAGTAAGTTAATCTCTCATGAGACTAAATGTTGCATTTGGGTGGCAATACACGTTACGAAACTTTCTCTCGTATTATCATCTCTTTTGATTCAACCATGACTTTGGTTTGTGTTTACTATGAATGAATTTGCAGTTGGTCAGCTCTTTACCCGAGATGCATTCAGTTCGTCTGCTCGTGGTTAGTCTGATTGCGTCTTTTCTACACCTGCTACATATTACTGTATGATTCAGCTGGGCTGTAGGTCCCACTAGTGCATTGTTTCTCTCTCCTAATTGTAGGTGGTTGGAGGTGTTGATGATCAACTTCAATCCATATCATCGAGCAAAGGCGTGCAGGTTGTATCGTATTCAAAGCTGCTAAGTCAGGTGAGTTTAGAGTCATGGTGAATTAATTAGGTGGCTTTTATCAGCAAAAGATTATATTCTATTATTCTTGTTTTTTGTTTTCAGGGCCTTCAGAATCTTCAGCCTTTTTCACCACCCAAGCCTGATGATATTGCTACGATATGCTATACAAGTGGTACAACGGGAACACCAAAGGTACGTACTTTACGAAATTCCCTCTGTATATATTATGTCAAGCAATGTGAGTTTTTTCTTGTCTAAAATTATGGTATGCTAAAGTTTGTAACATATGCTTTATGTTTAGGGTGTCGTACTGAGTCATACGAACTTAATTGCCAACATTGCTGGGGCAAGCTTTGGCCTCAAGTTGGAGCCTTCAGATCTGTGAGTATAAATTATTAACTCAAAACCATTTACAGTGGTAACATTTAGTTTTTACTTGGCAACTCAAAATACTATTTTCAATTGACAGTTACATGTCTTATCTGCCATTGGCACACATATACTGAACGAGCTAACCAAGTGATGATTGTGTACTATGGAGCAGGAGCTGGTTTCTATCAAGGAGTATGAGATTTTGATTTCAATACTTTTTTTTTTCTTTTTCTCGAGATTGTATAGTTAAAACATACATGCGTTTGTTCCAAGAAAACGATGACATTGTTTATCTCTGCAGGACCATTTGAAATTATTGGAAGATATGGCTGTTTTAAGGCCCACGATATTTTGTAGTGTTCCTCGGCTTTACAATAAAATTTACGCAGCGTAAGTAGTATCTACTGCTCATTTCTTTTTTCGTATTTGCCATACTATGCACAAGCCGGAAGTACAGACAATTCGTTTTTCTTTTATGTAGCATCACGAATTCAGTAAAGACATCTAGCGGTTTGAGGCAGAAGATATTCAATACAGCATACAATGCCAAGAAACAGGCCATTCTTAGTGGTGAGTTCATTGGTTTCTGACATCATCTTAAAATACGTCGTATATAAACGTTTTATATAATAATTTTAGTATTTCAGGTAAGTCGTCGTCTCCAATGTGGGACAGGTTAGTGTTTAACAAGATAAAGGCTACATTGGGAGGTAGAGTTCGTTATATGATTTCGGGTGCATCACCATTGTCCCCGGATGTCATGGACTTCTTACGCGTGTAAGTGAATTACGAGACAGGTTATATAAATTGCATATACTCTTCTTCTTCTTCTTTTTTATATGTGAAGCCTTAGAGCATTCACATCAGACCCTTTAAACGAATCCTTTAGTTTACAGTTTTAAATACTCATTTTTCTAGTTTACAGAATCTCTATCCAAGATGAAATGCATCAGATCCTCTATTTTACATAATGCGGTAGATATAAAGTAAAATTTACAGAATCTAAATGAATGCGGTAGATGTAAAGGAAATTTTTGCAGAATCTGTACTTTACAGTAAAAAAGTAGAGTATCTGCTGCAGTGTTATTTTTTCTCTGATGAAATCTTTAAACTACAGTTTTTAAAAGATTTACAGTATCTACTGCTAGTGCTCTTATACAGAATTCATCTTCTTCCAGGTGTTTTGGTTGTCAAGTAGTAGAAGGATACGGAATGACTGAGACTTCTTGCGTTATCAGCGGTATGGATCAGAATGATCTTTTATCGGGTCATGTTGGAGCCCCTTCCCCTGCTTGTGGTAAGTGAGAAAACAACTTTTTTAGGTTTAAAGTTCTGAAAAAAAGTGTGATAAAAACATAAGATAAGACCATATATACCGGTCTTGGGGTTGCTCTGATTTTGAATCTTTTTTGCTTCAGAAATAAAGCTTGAGGATGTTCCTGAAATGAACTATACAAACGATGATCAGCCATACCCGCGTGGGGAGATCTGTGTCAGAGGCCCGATTGTGTTCCAAGGCTATTATAAAGATGAAGAACAAACGTAAATAAAAAACCGTTATTGCATGTTTGTTGTACAGTTATATGAAAGCCTTTCGTGTAGTTTACTTAAGATAATTCAATGAAATATAACAGGAGAGAAGTTATTGATGAAGGCGGATGGCTTCACACTGGTGATATAGGTTTATGGTTACCAGGAGGTCGTTTAAAGATAATCGACAGGTAATGAATCTTATTCTGGAATCTGTTGCTAAAATGCTACTATAACTCCGAATAATCCAACCATAGGCCAGATTTTATGCATAAATCTTAGTCTAATGTTAAAATATTACAAAACTAATGGTTGTCGGATTTTATGCATAATTCTTAGTCTAATGTTGAAAGATAGAGCTTTCGCGAATCTGCATTTATGTAAAGTCGGTGTTTCTTCTTACCAGGAAAAAGAACATATTTAAGTTGGCGCAAGGAGAGTACATTGCTCCCGAGAAAATTGAAAATGTATATGCCAAAAGCAAATTCGTTGCACAATGCTTCGTGTATGGTACGTAAACAAAACCCATACTTCTTTACTCCCCCTTATGCGTTTTTTTCCCTTCAAATAAACGATAAATACCACACTTTTTTGGGCAATGCCTCGATGTTCTTGGTGGTATTTCTCGTAAGAGATAACTGGCTAACTAGTCTTGTTTGTTTTGGTAGGTGACAGCTTCAACTCCGCCCTTGTTGCAGTTGTCTCTGTAGAGCAAGATATGCTAAAAGCATGGGCCTCTTCTCAAGGCATTCAGGTAAACTGCATAAAAAAACCGGCTTTTATGTTTCTTGGCCTATTAGCTTCACACATGAAAGAAACATTCATATGGTTTTCATGGAGTTTGATTTTCCGCTACTAAATATAAACGCAACGATGAAAACAGTATAAAGATTTAGGACATCTATGTGCTGATGCAAGGGCAAGAGCAGCTGTGCTTGCTGACATGGATGCTATTGGCAGAGAAGCGCAGGTATCGATAAATCTGAACGTATTCTTTTAGTTTTTTGAGAAATACATCAGACACAGCTCCTCGAGCACACCATATATACTGTAATTTCACATATGTGACGCCCCTGTCTCGGATACCGAGTCCTTATCCGGAAAAGAAAGCCCGGCACGTAATTATATACGTGCTTTTCCGGATAAGGACTCGGTATCTGGACCAGGGGCGTCACAACGCATGCACTTGCAAACTGTTTTCGGGACTCATATATATACTTGTTTCCAGCTGAGAGGTTTTGAGTATGTGAAAGCTGTGACTTTGGTTCTTGAGCCATTCAGTTTGGAAAATGGTCTTCTCACACCAACATTTAAGGTGAGTACATATATTTTAAAGGATAGGAAAACAAAAACTAAAAACAATATATGCATCTGAAATTTACTTTTTTATTTTATTTTCACTGTCCACTTCCAGATCAAAAGACCACAAGCAAAAGAATACTTTGCAAAAGCAATCGCAAACTTGTACGCGGAGCTTTCTGCAGCAGATTCATCATCCCAGAAAGTTTTTTGATACATTTATCGGAAGGAATTATGACACCCCAAACCGGACGTGTTTGATTAACCCTTTTTTTTCTTCGTCTTTTTTGAATAATTTTTGTTGTAGATTCATCAACAGCATTGTGTTTTATTATATATATGAAAGAGAAGAGATAAAAGAGGCAGACACACACAAATTTCTACATTATTTTTTTTACAGGCAGATGAACAAGTAGAAAGAAAAAAATAAAGCATAAGCTATTTCTTGCTCAAGAGTTAGCATTGTGTAATGTATTTTGAGAATGAAAATGTTTTTCCATCTGAAACGTGTATACCCCTTGTACAAGCTTACATATATGACCAAATTTTTATCTAATAATGTGGTATCAATCTTTTCTTTTTTCTTTTTCTTTTTTCAGTGGGGTCCGTGATCCGCCTATACATATACCCTTATGTTCCAAAATAACTGATGCAGTTGCAAAAAACAGGCATATTAAATAGGTGAGTTAATGTTTTAATTTGAATGCTAAAATGACTAAAAAAAACCTTAATATATAATTAATGTAATGTTGTATTTATTCTCTCACTCTTTAATAAATAATGGTACATGTAGAAAAAAACACAATAAATATCGTATTGAAAATGTAACTGTCTTATTTTGAAACAAATCTTTTTGGCAACGGAGGAAGTATTTTTTTTCTTAATTCACCGGAAAGACCACACATTACAATTTTATAAAACTGATCTACAAATCTATGTGCTCAACACTTCTGCCCGCTTAAAGCATCAATCTGCTTAAGGATAAGTAGGCTTTTTAGCGTATACATGACATGAGGCCATAGAGAAAAAAGCAAAATATGGATAACTAGCTTCATGTTCAAGTGGTTGATCATGTCCTTAATTTTTTTCACGGGAAAATGATTTGTGCACTACACATCGGGTTATAACATTAACATGTATTGTTGTGCATTCTTGTTGTATGATCAAGTGATAAAATAGAATCGGGTCATAACAACTCTCGAACGTACTGCTGCTTCTTCGATGTCAAAAATCAGGATAATCGCTGATTGGTGAGCGCGTTAGAGTCAGAGAATCGCAGTGACGCTCGTGTTTGATGGTTTGTGGCAACGAAGGGATGGCAATGATCGTGTATATATGTAAGTTGCATTCTAGACAGCGAAAGGCAAATCTATCGCACTGCGACTCACAAATGTTGCATGGTGTATCAAGCAAGATAGAGCATTTCAGACATACGCTAACATCATTTAATTGCAACGTTTAGCCGTTTCCCACATGCAGTCAAATGCTCAACGTATCAATTGTCATTTGATTTCATTCAAAGCTTCCGGTTCAAAGAGTAACTACACTAAATGCATGCTACTGTTCATTGTTCATGGCAATTCAGAATTGAGTTTTCAAAACCAACGTATATATATACATATATTTAAATACGCATGCATGCTTGTGGTTTCTGTATCCTTAGCAGGGGCAATGGAGTATCGGGCAACTATGTGTGCTTCCGGTATGGTAACGGAGGGGTTTGCCCACCCGGTCATATGGAATGCTCCTCATGTGGCCGCAGCTGGAAATCTGATTCATACGCTTCGATCACATATTCGGGTTCAAGTGTGGGGATGATTTTTAGAGATGCACTTGGCGGCTGCCTTTTCGTTCTACCTCGACCCTGACATAAGTCATGAGACTCTGGAGATGCAGGCGATCATTTTGGCAAATGGAAGAGCCTATCCGTTTGGGACTTTCTGCAGTTATCTTTGAGACTGATTGTTTGTCATGTGTTCAAGCCTTATTGCGTCCACAATCACTATATCGAACTAAGGCGTCCCTTTATCCGATTAAAGTGATTATTGGATTATTATATCTGAATTTTATACAAATATATTAAATTATTTCCAACAAAAACCACGATTATTTTTCACGAAAAAAGAATGTCATTGCGTTTGACGTTACTTTTTGAAAATAACATCAGTGATAGTGACTTTATTTACAGAATAGGAGCAAACATGAGTGACGTCATTGACATGAATGTTTACAAATGAACGTTAGTGGCAGTGATGCTCCAATAAAAAGGCTAGAGGGCTTGGTTTCAAGGATCCTCACTGCATGAACCTAGCATTTTTAGGTAAATTGGTCTGGTAGATTCTTACTGATGATCAAGCCCTCTAGGTGAAAGTTCTTGGGATGAAGTATGGAAACCCTTTTGGCCAACCTGGAGCAAATATCTCACATCCTTGGAGGGGCATCCACATGGCTGCTAGAGCTCTGTAGTCTGAATTCTTTGTCCATAAGGGCACCATCACCAGGTCTGCTAACCATGAGAAGAAGTATTTGATCTCTAAAAGGTATGCATTCTCCTTCACAATAGTGATCAAATGACTGAAGATGCAGTTTGGATTGACATTTGGAATCTCAGGGGACCTAGAAGACTCAATTTCCTTATTTGGCAAGCTTAACACAATTCTTTGACCTTCATGGAACTGTTGTGGCACATACATGTCTCTACTTCCACTCTGCGTAACCTCTGCCACCAAGAGAGAGAGTCAAACCTGCATGCTTTGAGGATTGTATACTGTCTAGATCCCTTTGGAGAAACATCTTGCCTCCACATGTACTTACTAAATTCTTCTCCAAGCCTGTTAGGTCCCCATATATTAGAAGTTATGATGATACCAAAATAGTTGGTTTAGAAACCAAGTATAAGTTTGCTTAGTAGTCTGACATGCAAATTGTATACAATGTTAGGAAATCTATGCGGGAACGCAGCGGAATTTAAAATTATTTCATATTAACCCAATATCGATTTTGTTTAAACAACAAGCATAAAATAAGTAGACGTACAATATACTTTGGATGATCTAAAATAGATCGTCGCTATATCTACGGTTGTAGTTTCTGCACGAAGCCGCCCAAATGTTCGGCTTCTACCGTTGATCCACATGAACAGCCCGCCGGAATCCCATCATGGATTGCTACCAGAAAAACTCGGTTGCTAGACCGACCTTTTCTCTCTTTCAAAACTCTCTCTAGTAAGCTCTAGTATTTTCTAGTCAATTAGAACTCTTCTAATTGTGATGATGAAAAGAGCTAGCAAACACCTTGCATATATAAGGTATATGGCGCCACCTTCTAGTTCCAATCTATTTGGGAGAAGCTTCCTAGTAGATTGAGAAGAAAGAAAACATTTTACTAATAAAATAAGGAAAATATCTTTGATTGATTTATCTCATTTAATTTAATAACCCATATTAAATATTTTTAAGATATTATCAATATCTAATATTGACTATCTTTATCTTATTACCATAAATCTATTTTTCATAAATCTATTAATATCTAATATTAATATATATGGTAATACTATTAACTAAATTGCACAATCCAAGTGTATCTTGATACACTAGTGTTCCGCACCCCATGTCCCAAAAATTGGCTTCCGGAATATTCTTAATTAATATATGATTAATTAATTTATAAAATACATGTGTATCAATATACACAAATAATTTCGACATACATATACATTATATGTATATTTAATTAATCAATATAATTAATATCTTGTATTTGATTTATTCATAATAAATAAATACCATCATATTAATTTAATCACTATAACTTTTATAGTCGAGACAAACTTTCCTTATTTGATTATCACTATAACTGCATTTTAATCCGGCTAGATGTTCTTATGTGTGTGACCCGATAGGCTTCCGAATATGTTGGTCGTAGGCACAAAGTGCAATTATGAAAATGCCCCTTCATACCTAACGATCATGGATAGCATCTAGCAACACGTCCACGACCCCCAATCATTGTAAGGGTCAAATGCAATGACTACTACCTTTCATGTGAAACAGTTACCGTGTAAATAAAATCCTATCGCTGTTACAATATCCATACGGTCGTACGTCGAGTGTCAAGCATCAACGACCGTATCTTATAATCTGGATATCCTACTCTCTCGAAGTAACATATTACTTCCGCTTTGAAAAGACTTTCGAGAATAAGACATTCCTTATAAGAAGGCCCTTTCGGATATTTACTCTTAATCATAGGATACGCGATTTTCGTACGAACAACATGAATCCTACGCATGCTTCAGTATCACACCCAATCACTACCGTATGATCGCCTCATGGATAAGGGAAACCTCAATAGTGTCAAAGTATGACAATCCACACCGTGATGTCATGAAGACTCCGGTCTTAGGATAATTACACAACCGCCACATAGTGCGAAACTTAATAAAGTAAGTGGGTCAGTCTAGCATATGCATTCTCTAATACACGTCCACGTACAGTCCAAGTATCTCAACACTTCGATAGACAAGATCTATCACTATCTTCAATAAGATATAAGACATCTAATACATGCTAGTCTAATCGTACTATTAATGTCCTGTTTAATAGTACATACGACTAGAGACATTTAAGTATCAAACCTTTTTGAAGTGAGTCGATATCTCATCAATCATAATCACTATTATGATTTTTCTTTCAGGGTTTGACACTAGGGACGTTATCATATAACAATATCGTAATTGGTCCACTTAACGAGCAAATATATAATAACATAAAATCCATTTATCATATGTATAAACATAAAGAAATAGTAGAAATGAACCGACCTGGTCGGATCCGGTCCAACCCGATTGGATTTAGGACATTATTTCAATATAGGATTAGTCAGGCTTTACTTGTATTTGCACTTAATCACATATAGTCTAAGTTAGTCTAGGTTTGAAGACTTGAAGACCAAACGGCCAGAAGACCAGATTCTCGTCCATCTATCAAAGCAGAGTACTCATCCAGAAGTCAGAGTTATTACAGAGGCAAAACAGACCAACAAGCAAGCAGACGAGTAAAAGCATTCAAAATCCAGACGAGTCAAGGAGCAGACCAGAGACAACTATGCTCTTAAGACCCTAAATGAAATATGAAGTGATAAATTAAAGGGCTTGTAGCCATCCATTCGATCAAAATTTGATCTAACGGCTACGAAATCATACAAGTGGAAAGATAGCATTTAAATGCTAATATGATACATTCTAGAAGCCATGAAGTACAAGCTCCAAAGGACAAAAACTAAACAGACCTATTTGAATTAAGTGACAACTCAGCAATAAAAGAGGACCACTCATTTACTCAACGGCACACCTACGTACCCTGCGGATAGTATAAAAGCATAAGGAAGAGCAACTGAAGAAAAAAGTTCTGGAACAGTTCTTGAAAAATCTAATAAGCTATCTCTGATTCAATCTCTTCAAGAACAAGATCATCATCAAAGCTTACCAATCAAGATCTAGAAATCAAGCAGATCAACATCAAAAGGCTTAAAGAAAACATCCAGGGATCTACTTGATCAAGAGAGCTGCAATAAAAAAAACTTCAAAGTCAAATTCAGCAAAAGCTCTCGTCTTTGTATCATTAATCTGATACAACACCCACTCTATTCAACAATCAATCACTAGGAAGTCATGATACATGTTGAATCATTTGTGGGGTGTGATGGAACAGAAGAATAGACGAGTCGTTGGAGAAAGAGAATTCTTCAGACGAGCTGCGTGCAAATAGACCATAGAAGCATCTGTGGGGTGTGATTCATCTACGGGGTGTCAAGGATTGGATATTTAGAGTGTGAAGCATCAGCGGGGTGTCAAGGACACTCACCTATTGTATTAGTATAGAGTACAATAGTGATACCTCCTAAGTAACGGGAGAATCGGTCACGTAGGAGATTACGCCACTCCGAAGATCGATAACATTTTTGACTCATTTACTTTCAGCATTTTACATTCAGTACTTGCATACTCTACATCACACAACTCAGCACTCAAAACCAAGCTCAAGGCTTATTTCGTATTGTATCATTATTCCGCAGCACTCACCTCTTGACTTGAATCAACTTAGTAAAACCAGACGAGCACTCTACTAGTCTGTTTTACTGATCAGTCTTGATCATTAAGTGAGAAACTCCAAAAATCAAAGTGATTTCATTCACCCCCACCCCATCTGAACTCTCACAAGCCTTGTTTTATGGACCAATAAAGCCCTTTGTTGAATAATGGATCGAATTCAACCTTGATGGTCTACTATACAATCGAGATTGGCCTTATGTCTTTCGTGAAACAATGTACAACATTTGGCACTGGTGCAACCAATTGCACCATGGACACCAATGTGAAAAGAGACCACCTATTCATGTTTCTATATCAAATAATTTCAATAAACCACCTATTTGTAATAGGTTAGACCGTCTTTTTCCACTTATCTTTTGGTGGATATTTTTTGAACTCTTTTGAATTAATGTTGTAATGGAATCAACATTTGATTACCTATTCTACCCCTAGTAACTTTATGTTAACCTGAGTCGTTTTACTACCACGAAAATTTAACCCCGTTATTAGCTTTAGAGGCTTAAGTATATAAGTTAATTTAATTTAAGTTATATACGTGTCGGGCATTCAATTTCGAATAAAGACTCGGTATTTTGGAATACACAATTCTCTTTTGATTGTTTTTGTGTTTTAGTTGCTTTCCATTAGAAGCTATTATTGATGTAATTAATCTTGTTCCACTGTTTTTGAAAAAAAAAATGCTGATCATTCTGAAAAAAAAAAGATAAGTGTTGTACTATGTTGTATCACTAGATCACTTAATATTATAGTTTTTCTTTTATCCATCCCGTGTTTTGCACGGGTGTAATACCCCAATAAATTGAGTAAGGGTAAAATAGTAAAAGCAAACATAATTAATGTTTTTCCATTTGTATGATTACCCTATGTCATATTCTCCCTCTCACTCTCAAACGACAGTTTAGAAAGAAAAAAAAGAACAACTCTCGAACTACTGGAAGAGAAGAAGAAAAAAAAGGGGAATCTTCATCTTGGATTTTCCTGCGTTCATTTGTGCAGACCTTAGTAGGTAATATTGATCACCGTGCGAAGAGGAATGTTTTGGCATCAACAATTCCGCAATGTGCAAGTTTTTAGTTTTAGCCCTAGTTTAGAATCCTGATCGTATCTTGGTATAATTCTGAGGTTTAGGTGTTTTAGATTGTTATAATCGAGTTGGTAAGCATAAATATCGTTTGGTTGATAGGATTTTCATAGGAGTTGAAGAATTCACATAATTTCTTATTGGTATTGGCTTTGGATCGTCTTTTGAACCATTTCTGACAAAATAAGAGGTAAGGGGGTTTTCTAATCGGTTTAGATTTATGTTAAATTGTTTAATTGATGTTTAGAGATGCATATAAAGGATGTATTGCTGGTTTTTATTGTGTTTTTGGTACTGGAATGGTTCGGGTTAAGTCTAGATTCAAACAGGTGAAGAAAACACAAGAAAAATGTTGCAGGGGTGTTAGGCCGGCCCTTTAGGCGTAGGCCCAACCTTAGGGTAGCCCCTAGGTGCGGGCCTAGCTATTCGGAGAGTTCAAAGCGTTTCCAGCTGGGCCAGGCGTGCGCCTAAGGTTCTATAAGTGTGGGCCTAACCCCCAAAAGTGTTGTTTTACCTCATTTTGTGTATAATTCAATATGTTATGCTTGTATGTCCCCGGGACGTTACTTGGAACTTGGAAAAGTCTAGTAACCGACTTTTGGCAGCCCCGGTTCTGCAACACAACTGTGACCATCTGCGGGATAACATGAGAGCATCGGAAGATGGTTATTTAGACCTTGCTGGACTTTAATTTAGTAGTTAAAGATCCCCTTGTTGTAGGTTAGGTAATTAATATAGAATGGTCTAGGATAAGATGTGATGTAAAGGCTATTGAAATTGGAGACAAAACAAAGCTATACTCTCAGCTTTTTCAATTCATTCTGAAAAATGTCATAAGCTAATCGACAATGAAAGGGTTTGGGGTTTTAAATACCCTAATATCCAATACAATAAAAAGACAAAAATACCCCTCATTACATAAATATTATGAAAAAGACAAAAACAACCCTCGTCTAAAAAGCCCCTTGCATTCTCACGGCATCATCTCCATCCACACCCAAAATAAAAAACTTGCCCCCGAGTTGGATCCCTCTTGTTTGTGCATCATCTAATGGGTGATAAGGAGTCGAGTCAATAACAATGAAAGTCTTGGAAAACGGATATGCGGCGGGCAAGTCAATGTCGTAGGCCTCACAAGCACCATGAAGATTTATCGGTGGGTCAAGCCCATTCACGACATTGTGAAACAATTCCAAAGACACTCTCAATTGTCCATTCTTCCACAAAACATCCTCATACGAAACAATTATACCAACACTTGTATCCACCATGTTGAACTTTTTTTCGCGTTGTTCTCACCATTCCAACCCTTCCAAAGAATAGCCTGTCCACGAGCTAGATTGAGACCAATATTTATTTGAAGATTGCACATTGGTCCCATGTCAAAAACCAACTTGTTGGACTTATTTCTATGTTTTGATGATGAGTGCCAGACTAGCTGTTATAGTACAAAGGCAAAAAGATGTCTAGATCAAATGTATAGGTTTATTAGAGTTTGATTTATGAATAGGTTTGATCAAACAAACACTGTAATAGTCAGCTGATTTATATCAGCAGACTGGTCCTTATCAGTAGGGTAGATAGGTCAGACTAGTCAGGAACCTGCTGAAGACTGAAGGCTGAGGGCTCAAACTCAGTTACAGAAGGCTAAGGGATCAAACTTAGTGATTATGATGAGCGACAAATTGTCAATCAGTATTATGACATTTTACCCTAATATTAATAACACTTTGAGCATTATTGTACCAATTCAAGTCATAATTACTAAGTTTTATCCAAATGTGTAAGTAGTATTATTATATAAATTATCGTATTTTTATAAGTTTTTTATAAGTTTTGTACCAGCTTTAGTAACCGGAGTATCGTGTCGGATTTATGTTTGGTGTTTTGGTAATTTATTGCGGGATTATCGCTTACCAAGATCCCAAGTGACGACACTTTTTGAGCCTAAAAACATATCTTTTGAGGGATAGAAGAAGATGCCATAAGCTTACAAGTTCACACGGATCAATTGTCCTAAGTGCTTCTACCGTAAAATATCTTCGACGGACATTCGACCCAACTTAAAGGTATTTTCTGGGGAAGAGTTCTTCATGAAAGTTTTAGATCTTCAAATGAGCTTTCCAACGCACTTTGAATTACGTCAATCGGAGGTCTACAACTCATTTTACCAAACAGCTGATATTTTGATTACTTCGCACGACGAATCAAAACCGCACGGGCCGGAATCTTCATCATTTCAAGCACATGGGAGTCTGACAAGGGAATAGGCACTGTAGCACCGGCACGCGCCGGTGTACTACCCCTGCCTATAAATACTCCATCATTTGCAGATGTTTGGAGTTGTACCAATATATATATACCTCTTTTATATATATATATATATATATATATATATATATATATATATATATATCTTATCTTTAGTTAGTTTCTAGTTCTGTAAATACAGTAGAAGGCATTCTGCCGAAAAAATAATGTAGTATAAGTATCGTTATAATACTTAGAAGACTTATCCAGGCTCGTTGTTGTTAGAAGAGTTGCTATTTCCGGAGAATACGGCTCTGATGCTTCAATTGTAATCTGGTAACTTTCTAATGTATTTATGTTTGTTTGTTATTATTAGCATCTATATAATAGTTATAATGATATTAGGATAACTTAATATCTAGCCAAGATATGAAATTGAATTAGTTTTATCTTTTTAGGGAAATGGATGATGACTATGTTAAAATCTAATTAAAATCGATTATGATGAATCTCTTTCTATTTGAACTTAATGGCATGTTTGTATTGACGTAATTAACCAATATAAACGGAGTCGTAATCTAATGATAAACTGTCCAGAGAAGTTAGGTTATGAGATCATGGATAGAAAGACCGGAGGGTAAAAATGGCCGTCTGACAAACGGAATCCTATTTCCTATCCCGGGGGCAGAATATTTGTACTCGAGAGATTATTACGTTGAAATCACCTGTTTAATCGACATATCTTAAAATACTAGCCGTATGACAAAACGGGAGTGACCCATGATTAAGATGACATTGACAGAGGATTAGACATATGACAATTTCATACGCTCGTGTGAGGAGGAATTGTTGAGCTTAGGAGTATACCGTTTCACGTAATCAATTAGACCTAAAAAGGAAGATCGAGCACATCCATTGGACTTAAAAGAGATTGTAATTCAATAACATATTCTTGGCTAGTTTCTAATAATATTACTAGTATCTATATTAGTATTTATTGTATTGGTACCTATATATATATATATATATATATATATATATATATATATATATATATATATATATATATATATATATATATATATATATATATATATATTTCTATATATTTATATATATATTTCTATATATTTATATATATATTTATGTATCTATATATATCTATATTAGTATTATGCATTTATTTACTGTTTTAGTAGTTTAGAGATTATTTACTTGGTAAAAAACTGCGACTAAGATTGAGTTAATAACGAATTCTTGGTGTTTAACCACACTCGAATTACAATTGCTCCTCGAGGATACGACACCGACTCACCACACTAGCACTACAATTTGACCCGGTACAATCGTCGGTAAGGATTGTATAGCCTAAACAAATCCGTCGGCTTTTCGCGGCGCCGTTGCCAGGGAAGACGACGCTAATTCATTGTGTCTATGATTACTACTTGTATTAGCTCAAAATTCTCGAGGATAAGTCAACACTCTTCTTATCACATTTCTTTTTTATTTTTCGTTGGTACTTACCTTATAGGTAAGTTACCAATTTTTATTTTATCAATTTCGAGTTATTTTCTCTTTTCGATAGTTGATGACCAGAAGCGGTAAGGCCCCACTCACTCCTTATAAGCCCGACATAAATACTTACGAAAGGCGCTAAGAGTAGAGAGTAAACGTGGTCATACTAGTCGGAAATCGACGAATCATCAATCAAATCGAGAAACGAAATGGCCAAAAACGGTGATGAAACACCTGAACAAGGGATTGCTCATGCCCAAGGACATGGACAAAACCTTAATTAGAATCTACCAATACCAAATAACCAGAATCCTAATAATAGAAATAATCAGAATCGGAACCAGAATAATCGTAATAATCCTAACCTACCAAACCCGAGACCTATCTGTGATCAGACTGTAAGAACGAACCAGACTAATAATCCAACTCGTTTACCAAATGAAGGAGCAAATAATTTCGAAATAAAATCTCATCTTTTTGGTTTAATTGACACACGAGCCCAATTCCTAGGAGAAGATGATGAAGATCCACATCATCACCTCTATCTTTTCGAAGAATTGTGTAATACAGCCAAAAGTCAAGGTGCTCATCGTGAATTAACGAGGATGTCTATGTTTCCTTTTTCTTTAAAAGGAAGAGCACGAGATTGGTTTATGTCACTCCCACATCATTCATTGAAAAGTTGGGAGGAGATTCAAACCGAGTTCTTAAAACAATATTTTACTCCTGGGAGGAATTTGGAATTAAAGGTCGAAATTGCTAACTTTAGACAAGGATCTGAAGAAACGCTTGGGAAAGATTTAAAAAGTTATTAAGAGCTTGTCCCGATCATGGTTATTCCTTAGATATGCAAATCCAACTTTTCTGTCGTAAACTAAGAAAAGACTCACGTGCAGATGTTGATCATGCATGTGGTGGTTCTTTAATGATGAGTGAAGCCCAATTAGTTTACGATGCTATTGAAAAGATTTCCAAAAATAACCGAATGTGGGAAACCGGTTCTAGCACAAGAAAAGTAGCATTTGCAGGAGAATGTACATCGAATACGGAAGTTCTAGCACACTTGGAGAATTTGAGTAGGAAATTTGACGGCTTACAAGCTAGTAAAAATGTAAAGTCAGAAAATATCATACCAAATGAATACTCAAATCATGATAATGTGTCATTAGGGATAGAAGAACCAGAAGGATATTCAAGGGAAGATGTGAGCTTTTTACAACAGCATAGGAATTTGAACAACGCGTATTCAAACTCATTTAATGCTATTAGAAGAGATCACCCTAATTTTCGTTGGTCTGAAAACCCAAGTAAGCAAGGACAACCACCGTATCCAGTTCAATATAAGAATTCTTATAGTAATCAAGTTTATCAAGGAGATACCTCGAATCAGAATCTACAATCATTACCTAGATCGTATCCACAACACACCACTCAAAGTATACCAGTCACCCAAAGTTCAACTCAACCTCAAGGAGTTGATAAATGGGAAAAACTAATGGAAAATATGATGGGTGTAGTATCTACTCAAGCTCGTAATATGGAAACCATGATGACTTCTATAGTACATGCTACTAAGGATATGAGTGCGTTGAAAACATACATGAGTGGACATGACACCGTAATGAGAACTATAGAAGCTTCAGTAAGAAATATGGAAGATCACTTGAGTAGAGAATGAGAACGTAAAAACAGTAGACCTCCAGGAGGATTACCAAGTAATACTGAAAGAAACCCGAGAGAGGTAAATGCTGTTATTACTGTAGTGGAAGAATCATGTGGAAGTAATGGATTAGAAAAATTCAAAATAATGAAGTAGATGATGATGGTAAATTTAAAAGAACATGGAAAGTAAAGATGAACTCAAATTCACTAAAGAGGAAGAAGAAATTATTGAAGATTTCCTAAGACAAAACAGATATATTGAACTGAAAGTGAGGATGATGAGAGCAGGTCAAGGTTCCTAGAATATTAAAAATCCAAGATAGAGTGATTTGAGGACCTTGTTCAATGAGCAGGTTGGAAATGAATCAAGTTTGAAAGGGCCAATTCAAACCAAACCTTATCCGGCTCAACCCAATTTCACCTCGGTTCAACTTGACAGGCAAAGACAAAATCCAAAGTCAGATTTTACAGAAAAAGGTGCAGAATAATGACAAACGGTGTCCTTCTAATGCACAAACATTCAAAGAATCTTCACCATCTTCATCTAACGACAAGGGTAAGGGAGGTATACATTCTAACCCTACTTTAATTGATCTTGAATTACTTCCCTATCCCCCGAAAAAGGAAATGAAAAAGATGAAGTTGGATAAGAAGTATGCACGTTTTCTTGACACTTTTCGGCACTTAACTATTAATATCCCTTTCATTGAAGTTCTAATCAATATGCCGGAATATGGTAAGTTTCTTAAGGACATACTATCGAGAAAGAAATGGTTGGAAGAATATGAGACGGTGTGTCTAAGTGAGGAGTGTTCCGCCGTGCTTCAACACAAGCTTCCTCTTAAACTTAAAGATCCTGGTAGTTTTACTATCCCATGTGATATTGGGGGACTTTTGTTTGAAAAGGCACTATGTGATCTCGGTGCGAGCATAAACCTCATGTCCTATAATGATTTCATGAAACTTGGCATATGTAAGCTTAAGCGTACGGAGATGATTCTTCAACTTGCAGATAGATCTATTAAACATCCTAAAGGAGTCATCGAAGACGTGTTGGTTAAGGTTGATAAATTTTACTTCCCTGTCGATTTTGTTGTTATGGATATGGAGGTGGGGTACAATACACCCCTTATCCTCGGTAGACCATTTTTAGCAACGGTGGGAGCTGTGATTGATGTTCGTAAGGGAGAGCTTAGTTTGAGAGTGAATGATGAGCGCGTTGTCTTCAACATTCACATTCCATTAAAATATCCATGCACTACACTAGAATCTTGTTCTTGTGTGGACCCGTTGTGTCCCCTTGTTGTGGATCGTACTAACACGCAGGTAGTTGAAGAAGATGACTCCAGCAATAATGTGAAGGCTCAGAAACCGAAAGCTCGAAAATCAAAGGAAAATGTCAAGAATCGTTGGGAATGGTGGAAATTTTCTAATCTAGGTGGGAGACCGGTATTGATAAAAAAGAAGGATGCGGTGCGTGAGGATGACCCACCACCGGTGCATTAGAGACCCAAGCAAGGAAAAGTCTAGCTATAGACTATAAATATAGTGAAAACATGGGTATTATCCTTCCTATTTACTCCTTAAGCATTTATTTCTAGTTGGTTCGTGTACTTAATTGCTAAATGCTTTGGTGAGTAATTGTTAGAAGTATCTCATTTTGTTTAATATATTATATTAATTAATCATTATCATTTTAGTTGTTTAAGTTTGTCGAGCAAACGACGTTAAACAAAAGCGCTACCGGGAGGCAGCCCGTAAAAATGTTAAATATAATAATTACTCATACTTGGGATGATACTTTGCTAATACTTCGGATTGATTTTCATTTTGTTTCACCAAGTCTCAGGATGAATGTTTGAATGTCATTAAAACGGGAACGATTAGGTGGTTATCCGAAAATCCCGATGGAAAACAGAGAAAATTCAAATGCATCATTTCTTGGACTAAGGTTGATAGAACGATTTGAAATAACCCTTGAGGATTTGGGTATAAAAGACTCAGTGTTTATCTATCTTTTGTCACTACACTGTCACACTCCACACACTTTTATTTCATTTGCACACACAACGGTCATAACTTTGACCCACCCACCCACCCTTTATCATCCCGAAGATTTGTTTTGACTTGTTTTAGTGCCCCATTGCTTTCCCAACAACTTATTTACACTCACTTTACATTGGGGACAATGTAAGTTTGTAAGTGGGGAGTGGAGTCGTGGTTGGTCTAGCAATGACATTAATGCTTATTTTGTATCAATAAATCCCTTAGTTTTCGATTTTTTTTCTGAGCATTATTTAGTTGATTAAAATAAACTGTACAAGGCATATATTTCATGGATTTGAAGATGTAATGATCAATTTGGATGTATATAACCAACGTGAACCGTAAGTGCATTTTAACCCCAAATCTATTTGTCTAACATGAATTCCTTGTGTACGTATAGTTTCAATCTTTTGTTAACATGCAACTTTTGTATGATATCATGTAAGCACGCTTCCATAGCAACTAGAACTTAGGCTTGATATCCTTTCGAGGCAAAATAGAAAGATGTTTGGAATCGAAGTTAGGGATGACGGTCATGGCGTCTCTTTGACCCTACCACGGCCAAATAAGGCTAAACCCGAACATTTGACTATCGTAGCCCCTCTCAGCCTTGATAGAATGGTCTGACCACCATTCGCTTTATAGCCGTTTTGTTACTTAGTCAGAAACCTACCCTTGAGCTTTAATTATGGTCACATTCCCTTCATTTTAACCCTACGAGTGGACTTAGTCTTTTGTTGGACCACATTTGCTAAAACGAGTGTGGGGTGGGGGAAATGATGTTTCTAGTTGGGTTGATGTTTCTTGGTTTTGAGCTATAAGGAGAGGAAGAGCTTGGTGTTGAGCCTGGTGCTCGGTTTTTGGGCCAAATAAAAAAAAACAGAAAAAAAAGTTCAAAATAATTTGAGAAGTTCCCAATGAATAAAAGTTTGGATGTATATAGAAATAAGGGGTTGCAATCAAAGTGATGAGTTCAAGTTAATTTTTATGATGTTAGAGTTGGGATAGTTAGATAGGTGCTAATGTATTCGATCTCACCTCATGACGCTTAAAACATAGTCGAGTTTGGCAATGAGTTCGAGTATGTTAGTATCCTGTGGTTCCCAAAGTGTTGAAAGTAATCAAAAAGGAGTTTGGATGGTTTGTATGGTAGAGATGAGGTGGTACATGAATTGATTATGTTCACTCGTATTTCTTTTCTCCGCTTCCCAAAATATCCTTTCGATTAACCGAAATTACCCTCGCCTAAAGTTATAACCCTTCAAGTCCTACCCGATCTAACTTCTTGACTCCAAATGCCTCGATTAGTGGAGATTGGTATCATTCTTAAGCCTATGGTTTGTATTTTACAAGTATTGCCTTCATGATATCATAATTAATTGCTTGATAATAATTTTAAGAGACGCTCATACACACACTCATTATACACTTATATTAAGGTTAACGCCTGGTTGTAATTCTAATGGTTGCAACATCCGGTTGTCCCTTACATCTTATATCTTCATGAATTTGTCCTCATTCAATTTTTATCGCTTGTTTTGCTTAGGACGACCAAAAGCTAAGTGGGGAGTTGGTGATGAGCGACAAATTGTCAATTATTATTATGACATTTTACCCTAATATTGATAACACTTTGAACATTATTGTACCAATTCAAGTCATAATTACTAAGTTTTATCCAATTGTGTAAGTAGTATTATTATATAAATTATCATATTTTTATAAGTTTTTTTATAAGTTTTGTACCGGTTTAGTAACCGGAGTATCGTGTCGGATTTACGTTTGGTGTTTTGGTAATTTATTGCAGGATTATACGTTTACCAAGATCCCAAGTGACGACACTTTTTGAGCCTAAAAACATATCTTTTGAGGGATAGAAGAAGATGCCATAAACTTACAAGTTCACACGGATCAATTGTCCTAAGTGCTTCTACCGTAAAATATCTTCGACGGACATTTGACCCAACTTAAAGGTATTTACTGGGGAAGAGTTCTTCATGAGAGTTTTAGATCTTCAAATGAGCTTTCCAACGCACTTTGAATCACGTCAATCGGAGGTCTACAACTCATTTTACCAAACAGCTGATATTTTGACAGTTCGGCACAAACCGGAAAAAACCGGCACGGGCCGGAATCTTCATCATTTCAAGCACATGGGAGTTTGACAAGGGAATCTGCACTGTAGCACCGGCACGCGCCGGGTAGGGGCCGACACGCCGCCGTGTACTACCCCTCGCTATAAATACTCCATCATTTGCAGATGTTTGAGTTGTACCAATATATATATATAACTCTTCTATATATATATATATATATATATATATATATATATATATATATATATATATATATCTTATCTTTAGTTAGTTTCTAGTTCTCAGAATATACGTAGAAGGCATTCACTGAAAAAATAATGTAGTATAAGTATCGTTATAATACTTAGAAGACTTATCCATGCTCGTTGTTGTTTGAAGAGTTGCTATTTCCGGAGAATACGGCTCTGATGCTTCAATTGTAATCTGGTAACTTTCTAATGTATTTATGTTTGTTTGTTATTATTAGCATCTATATAATAGTTATAATGATATTAGGCTAACTTAATATCTAGCCAAGATATGAAATTGAATTAGGTTTATCTTTTTAGGGAAATGGATGATGACTATGTTAAAATCTAATTAAAATCGATTATGATGAATCTCTTTCTATTTGAACATAATGGCATGTTTGTATTCACGTAATTAACCAATATAAACGGAGTCGTAATCTAATGATAAACTGACCAGAGAAGTTAGGTTATGAGATTGTGGATAGAAAGACCGGAGGGTAAAAATGGCCGTCTGACAAACGGAATCCTATTTCCTATCCCGGGGGCAGAATATTTGTACTCGAGAGCTTATTACGTTAAAATCACCTGTTTAATCGACAGATCTTAAAATACTGACCGTATGACAAAACGGGAGTGACCCATGATTAAGATGACATTGACAGAGGATTAGACATATGACAATTTCATACGCTCGTGTGAGGAGGAATTGTTGAGCTTAGGAGTATACCGTTTCACGTAATCAATTAGACCTAAAAAGGAAGATCGAGCACATCCATTGAACTAAAAAGAGAGTGTAATTCAATAACATATTCTTGGCTAGTTTCTAATAATATTACTAGTATCTATATTAGTATTTATTGTATTGGTACTATATATATATATATATATATATATATATATATATATATATATATATATATATATATATATATATATATATATATATATATATATATATATATATGTCTATATTAGTATTATGCATTTATTTAATGTTTTAGTAGTTTAGAGATTATTTACTTGGTAAAAAGCATGACTTAGATTGAGTTAATAATGAATTTTCTTGGTGTTTAACCACACTCTGAATTACAATTGCGTTCCTCGAGGATACGACACACGACTCACCACACTAGCACTACAATTTGACCCGGTACACTGCCGGTAAGGATTGTATGCCTAGAAACAGTCCGTCAGATTAAAGTCAAGAATATGGAATCAGAATTTAGGCAAGTCTGTGATGACCTAAACTGATTACATATACCTTGTGTACAAGGTCTAAGTTCCATAAGTTGGATGATGCTTGGAACTTGGTTATAATTAAAAAGGTGTAATCTAAATTCACAAGTAAAAGTTAGATAGAAGAAATCAGCTGCATTGTATTTTACACACAGCAAATTGCTGTTCAGCAGACTGATAGGTATTACAGCAGACTGATGAACCTGCTGATAATATACCTCGATTGATTCAAGATTTCATTGGAAGATTACATTAAAAATGACAGCTAACAACCTCTGACTTATCAAATAAATCAGTGGTTGAGATTAAAAGGACGTTGGGATAAGACTGTCACAATAAATGCCCCACTAGGTACCCTATTACCGACAGTCCGGATAAGACTGTCACACTTAAAGTGTTCTGGGCGCATTATTAGCAAATTAATCTTGAGACCCGTACTCAGATTAATAAACGCTACGGACTAAGTTAATTTTAAATACATCTCACTAACTCAATCCTCTTGTGTATAGTCATACACTGAGTTATGTGATTACATAAATGAGGTACTTAGGGTTTCAGTAGTGTCTTAATTATAAGCATACATGCATATAATAAGATGAATTATTAATTCTGTCCTAAAACAATTAGATAATTGTCTTTCGGGCACTACACCTAACAGCTACGACAATAAGGAATTCAATTTCCGCTCAACGGTTTCATTGATTTCTTCCATGAAAAGCAGCCCATCGATCTTCAAATACCCTGTCAGAAACTCAAATTTAGGCAGCAGTAGAGCCAAACCAGGAACAACTTTTGAGAATACCATACTTCGAACCATCTCTCCACGGAACCAATTCAAAAACATTCTAGGCATCCGAATACTCAAGCCCCAGAAATTGTGTATTATAAACCAGGTGATTATGAAGTCACCAAACACAACAAAGGTAAAAGAAGATGGAGCATTCTTTCTTGTGAAAAAACGAACAAAGTATAAACTGCCCATGCATGGTAAAGTTTTTGTGAGAATATACCACCCTTGTAATAATCCTTGTAGTTCTAGAAGAATAAAACAAGGTAGCCATATCTGGATGCTTCACCTTAGCTGAAAAATCATACAAACTCCTCAAAGAAATCAAGCCTGTATTTGTTGGCAACCATGTCTTCATTCTACATATGCACCACTGCAATACCTCACGAGTAAGACCTTTTTGTCGCAATTCTAGAGGCCCATCCAATGCAATTGATACGACTGCTATAAAAGTGGTTAGAACATAATACATCTTGGCCACCACAAAGAATGCATATCATCAACCATATCACTTACAATATGTGCATCTTCTAATAAAGATCTCCGCAAAAATTCGTTCCAAACTCGCTTTTGGTGCAATAGGGGATATAAAATTACATTTGGGAAGCAATAATTTGCACTAATTTCACGCTTCAAACTTGTAATAGACAAGTCACCAACTTCTCCAAAATGTTTCTGTGGCATCCCAATATTTGATACTACAGATGCATCCCGACAAGCATTGAAAGAACCTAAGCTTTGACTTACAAATTTCTTGAGAGCAGCTTGGTAACTTCCTTCATTATCGTCCTCAACTTGATGTATAATCCAAAAATCTCCAGGGTCAAAAATGAACATTGCTACCCTACTAACGAAAGAATCGACCGGTTGGGCGTTCCTTTTTGGTGCCATCGTCCGAGTTCAAAGAATGTGCTACCACCAAGGCATACACATTCATTTTCGTAAAATGAAGTCTAGCTTCATTATTGTACTTAATTTTGAAACCTTTTCCTAGCTGAATGCTTCTCTCGTTTAACACTTCCTTAAGTTCGACATACAACTTGGTTACCGTTGTATTAACACTTACATCCTTAAAGCCTTTACAAGCTGAGTGAACATAGACCAATTCCTCCCCTATAACACGAGTAGATCTGGCAACTCCTCTTTCAAGATGAGCATTGCTAAGTAATGTAAATGCTTTCATCTCATTCCCAAATTATATGTCACAGTTGGGAAAGAGGTGATTCCCAAATTCTTGAGTGGTGTGACTTCCACCTGGATCTAACAGGAGCATCAGTATATTACCAACAAGGAAATCGATATTGCTAGTCTTAGAGTGAATTCGTTGTCGAGACTGTTCAACCCTCATACCATCGACTTTGGTAGCACGACCAGATTCGTTTCCTCTTCCAACAGCTCGCGAGATGCACTTCTTAGCCAAGCCGTTAACCAACATTTTGGGAATCATTGTCTGCAAACCTACTAGTCGACAACCCAATTCCATCTTTTCCTCAACTGATACGCTGCTAGCTTCATAACCAATATCCAGAGTCTTTGCTTTTGTAGCTTCATGCTCTGCCCTAACTTTATGGTCATCACTTTTCCTTCTCAGATCATTTACAAATTCAAGGGCTTGAATTTCCATATATACCTTTCCTTTTAGATCACTAAGATCAGCTTCACTCCAAACCTTGTTACTTCTGGAAGGTTGTAAGGTAAATTTTTCCTAACACGTGTTGTGTGTGAAATCAACATCCATTAAATACTCCACTTCTTCTCCCTTTTCTTTCCCGTTCAACCGAATGAGGAATTATTTTTTATCTTGATAGTTCAACTGGTTTGGTAATTCTGTCAAACACTTGTTGGGTGTGAACCTATCAATCTTTTCCATTGCAATTTCATCATTTTTTTGCTTGTAAAAGTATGTCGAACGTGAGGTGTGTAAGAATTTCTTGATCAAGAGCTTCCTCATTCTTGGCCATGAAGTAATGGAGTTCTTACCATTTTGAAAATCTATTGTTTTGTAATTCTTTCCACCATATATTTGCTGCACCTCATAGCTTGAAAGCAGCCAATTTACATATCACACCATCAGGTGGATTCATTGCTTCAAAATAGTCCCCAAAAGCATCAATCCAATCCAAAAAATCCATAGTACAAAAAGACCTATCAAAGGTTGGTAACCTTACTTTAGGTTCGCAAGAATGAGACCCAACATGTGTGAACGTTGCTTCAATTTTATCAAATCTTGAGGTACGACTAACATAGTGCGGACATCGTTGCTCACTTGCCAAATTCCGAGGAAAGTCTCATTCATTGCAGTGAACGCGGCATCCTACCTTCTTCAAATCATCCTAAAAGATCATCGAATTCTGAACAACGTCACGAATTTGGTTTCCTTCATCAGCGCCAGACATGGATCATCAAAGGGAGAAACCCTAAGCTCCGATCTCTAATACCAGGTGATGTAAAGGCTATTGAAATTGGAGACAAAACAAAGTTGATACTCTTAGCTATTCAATTCATTCTAAAAAATCATAAGCTGATCGACAGGGAAAGGGTTTGGGGTTTTAAATACCCTAATATCTTCCTCAAAAAAAAAACCCTAATATCAAATACAATAAAAAGACAAAAATGCCCCCTATTACATAAATAACATGAAAAAGACAAAAACAACCCCCATCTTAAAAGCCCCTTGCATTCTCACTGCATCAAGATATCCCTAGAAGCCTTTACGTGAATGAACCTAGGTGGCTAGATTAACTCCATAACTGTTGATCCCATAGAAGGGTGGAAATATAGTCAGAGGGGGTGAATGACTATATTGGAGTTTTAAATAATTTTCTTGATTAAAAGCCTCTGTGAAGCGGAATATTAAAACCCTTCCTAATAAATTCTTTCAAAGTAATTTAAACACACACAAATAAGGTAAAGTGATGAATGTAAATGCTGTAAAATAAAGTGCAGAAAGTAAATAAACACAAAAGCTTATAGTGGTTCAGGGTGGTGTAATCCCTTAATCCACTCTTCTTCTGTGATGATTGGAGAAATTCACTACTGTCTTTCACCAATACAATAGTTATGATTGTGCTTGGCTATACAAGCTTCACAATCTACAGACTATCACTCCCTGGCTACAAAATCTTCAGTGACACAGTCTTCCACACAATGCTCTTTGGGAACAAATCCTTCAGCAGCTATCACACTTCTGCAATTCCTTCTCAGACAATCTGATTCAATTGTTGATCCAAAAAGATCCTTCAAGTTACTGTGAATTCAGAATTCACAAGTCTGATTAATATCAGGCTTGATATGACTGTTATGCTCTGTTTTTCTGAGATTGATCTTTTCTGGATATTTCTTTTAAGAACAAAGAGGAGGGTTGTGAATTTGACAGAGTTTTGGCACTTGTCAAATTCGTAGATATTCTTGTTGTTTTTGATCTATGTCAATGCCTTCTATTATAGAGATGAATTCCTTGATTTTGAATTTCCCGTCCATTGGCTATTAATACTCAGAATAATTCTTTATTCTGACTTAATTTAATCCTCCTTGATTTTAGTGATTTGGATTTTCATCAAACGTTCATCATAAAATCCATCCTTGATTGATTATGTATTTAAATGTGCATTGAATGCTTGATCTTCCATATTTTCCACGTTTTTGATTATGCATAGACAACTTACTTGACACTGCTATCTCATCTTTACTTCACTGGTTCAATGGTCCTTCACTTGACTGCTCCAGTGGTTACTTCACAGGTCAAGTGACTGCTTTAATCGGCTGCTTGATCTTTTGCTCTGCTATAGCTTTGTTTATCAGCCGATAGTCAGTTACTTCACTGATCTTTAGTTTTGGGTGAGATCAGTGTACACCATATTATTAAACAATTGAGTTTCACCACTTGCAAAAATACTTAGACTTACCCAAGGTCATCACAGACTTCCTAGGGTGTAAGTCAGTCCATAAGTCTTCACTTCACTGTGCTGATGCATGTCTTTACTGAGTTGATCCTCTTTATCTGTACTGAGCCGGACTACCAGTCTAGTACAGTGCTTGTCTGAATGAACTTATACAAACTGTCAGACTTCTATGTAAATCCTATACAAACATTTCAACTATTTTTCAACTTATCCAGGCTTTCTATAACAGCTAGTATGGCAATTATCAAAACAATAAAATGATGTCTATTTGCCAGGATGTCCACCTAAACCAGAAGCGGTTATAGATGCTATAACAAAACTTCGTAAGAAAATATCTCTAGAAATCTATGAAGATAGAATGAGATCTCAACGAGTTCATAACAATTTCCCCATTTTTGATGATGGCAAAACCCTTATAAGCCTGATTATAAGTAAACACATTTCCATATAATAAACAGGAATAAAACTCAGAAATTTTATTCATCCATGAAGGGTCATAAGTCAAAATGATTCAAAATAAAGTATTACAACTACAAGTTCTTTAAATTCTCCTTGTACCTCTTGAACTTTGTAGTGTGAATGCCCATCATGTCCTTGAAATCCATTTCTAGAAACTTCCACATCCAGTAAGCTAAAGCAATTTCCCTAGGAAAATTTCCAAAGGGTCTTTTGTTGAAAATCCTGTTGAAATATGGAATTGTTTCATACGCCTGTTGCTTGCCAAAATGGTCTTCCAATATTTTCTTAGCTTCAACAATATCACCATGTGCAAGTTTTAGTTCTTTTTAAAGTTCCCACTGTTCTTGACTTGATTTACCAGACATGGGTCTGAGTGTTCTTTTTATCTCTTTAAATTCTATTCTTCATTCCTCAGTGAGATCTTCAGGGCTATTTAGGTCTGTGGGGGCTTTGACTGATCTTTTCTGTTGTGAGGCAGGTTCCCCCTCAGCTGGTGCTCTTCTTTGAGATAAAAACACTCATTTTATCTCAGTATATATCTTGGCCATGTCCGGCTGAAGTCTTTCTTCATGTTTGGACAGCCAGTCTAACAATGCCTCATCCTGAGTCATGTTATGATATAGTGAGTCAGAGTGTTGCAAAAAGTCCCTTGTTTCTCTGCTAACTGCTTCATCATGTGTCTCCTGATATCTGTGAGCAGTGGAGCTTCTTCTATGACTCTCATAGTGTCTTCTGTGACTGGAGCTACTTGAATTCCCTCTTGACTGACTTTGATACTTGCTGTAGGTACTTCTTTGATGATGACTGTTTTCTGTTGTTGACCAGATATAGGCCTTTGTTGATTGCTTGATCTATCTGTTGGTCCCTTCAAAAGGCTTTGGTTAAGTTTAGAGGGGAATAAACTTAATAGTTAAAACTTTTGGAGTTAACAAACTCAGTAAGGTTAGTAGCTTGCTGACTACTCAGTAGTCTGCTGACTGTTGATATTACTGGATTTGTTGCAGCGGAATATATTCAAATTAAGCCTTTTTACTTTTTGTTTAAAAGATGATACTAAGTATTTTTATTGGATACTCAGTAGTGTAAGTGTGTGTAGTTCTGTTGCTAGTTATAGTAGGTTGATGTAATCAGTATACTAAATGCAAAAATTAAATGCAGAAAGTAAGTAGACAAATTTTATAGTGGTTCCCGATGGTGTAATCCTGTCAGTCCACTCTTCTCCTGTGATGTTGGAGGAAATTCACTAGAGATCTTTGAGGTTGCAATTACAAAAATCCCTAAGTACATGGCCCTTCACCCATAACTATGGCTTCACAGATCGAACACTTGAAGCAGTAGGATTGCTTGCCCAAAGTATTCCACTGTCCCTTGAAGGTAGGATTGCCTCCTCACAAGCTCCACCACAAACAACAGCTTCTTGACACCTAAGTGCTTCTCGTGCCAAGCAGGTTTCTTGTAAAAGAAAGGTTGAATCAAGCAAGTGATTCAGCTTTCAGCAGCTTGATCAGGATGAAATGATCAGCAGCTTGATGTCTTCAAGTGCGTAAACTTGATGTAACTTGATAGCAGGTTACACTTGAAGAATTTTCTGGATCAGTAGCTTTATGCTCACTGTAAGTCAGCAAAGTGATAAACTTGATAGCTTAAGATTGATTGTTGTTTTTCCTCACTTTTCATCACTTCTTTCTGTATCAGGGGTCTTCTATTTATAGGTGAGAATCCTTGTAACTTATGTTTAAAATTCAAACATAGCCGTTTCAGATTTGTCCCCATCTCGACTTGCATTCTGTCCCTGTACATAGTACCGACACTGTCAGTTTACTTTTTGACAGTTTCCAGTCTGTCCACCCTTTGACTTGTGGCCATTGGTTAATCCTCTGAATTTTTCCAACGTTCTTTTAATCTTGGCCATTGATTTGTTGACAATATCAAGCCTTGTAATCCATCCTTATCCTTGTGATTTTCCAATGTAACCTTTGATTAAATCGAAATATACATTCAGCAGATTCCTGTGTATGTAAGTCTGCTGAAATGCTTGTCAGTCAGCTGTCTGAATTTTGCTGTGTTTATAAAACACTCTAGCTGAATGTCTTTTATCTAACTTTTGATTGTGAAGTTAGATTACACTAATTTGAACATAAATAAGTTCCAATCACCACTTAACTTATGGAACTTAGACCTTGAAACACTAGGTATATGTAATCAGTTTAGGTCATCACAGACTTTCCTAAATTCTGATTCCATAACCTTGACTTTAAATACTAAGTTTGATCCCTTAGCCTTCAATAACTGAGTTTGATCCCTCAGCCTTCAGTCTTCAGTAGGTCCCTAACTAGTCTGCTGACCTAGTTACCTTACTGACCTAGACAGGTCTGCTGATGAAAGTCAGCTGACCTTTTACAATGCTTGTTTGATCAAACCTATACAAAGATCAAACTCTAATAAGCCTATACATTTAATCTAGACCTCTTTTTGCCTTTGCTCTATAACAGCTAGTCTGGCACTCATCACTAAAACTTAAAATATGTGCAACAATTTCCCCCTTTTTGGTGATGATGCCAATACCCTCCTTACAGCAAAGCAAAAAGGATAAAAATTAAAACATAACAAATTCAGTCATTTCTCATTATAATCATATTTGTTCAACATTATTACAAACTAGAATCAGCAAAATGAAATTTGCAGTTTAAGTATGCTGATCTAGCTTCAGTCTTTGTCTTGCTCTTTCTTCTGAGAATATTCCATGATTTCTTTGACAACATCCTGCATCCATTGATTTTCAATTGGAGAAAAGTCAACCCAATGGTTCAGATATTTCCACCATTTCCAGGCTTCTGGTAGAGTTAATCTAATGGTGTGAACATTGAAGCCCTGTCTCATTTAGAAATATTTGAATTCATCCAGAGAATTCTTTACTGCTTGAACAGTTCCCAATCTACCTCTTCCACCACTGCCTCCTCTTCCACCTCTAGTAGAAGCTCTCATAGCTTTGACTCTTGTTTACCATAGCTTCATACCCAAAAAGTAATCCAGACCCTCAAAATATCTCATGCGGCTGTAAGGTCTTTTCTTTCCATAGTAAAGCTACTTAAATTCCTTCAGAAGTTCATCAGTCAACTGCAACCTACTAGGTGCAGGGTTCCTGAATGCATTAGTATCATCCTCCCATTTCTTCTTTGCAAAGATCCTTGCAGCTTCTTTTGCTACTGCTGTAAGGCCCTCTACCCCCTTATTGACATCATCAACAAACCAGGACAGTAGACCATGAACACTCTCCTGTGTGATCACTAAATTAGCAAGTTGACCTTCCATAATTTCTGTCCTTGTGTCAACTGTTGTGATCCGTCCTTCCAGTGTTTGCTCCAGCAGATTTATCCTCTCAGTAACTTTAGGATCAAATGCAGCAGGTTGAAGTGTTGCAGTAGGTTGAACTTCAGCAGACTTGGATGTGTCAGTAAGTTTGTCAATCTTCTTGTGTAATGAGGTAAACTGTTCATTCAAAAAATTATCTCTGCATGCATTGCCTTGTTTTATACCTCTCACATCTTTTCTCAAGTCAGCAAGTGCATACTGAGTGGAAGTGATGTTGGAAGCAGATGTCTCACTGGTTGCCTCTATTTTCCACTAAATTCATCAGATCTTCAAATATTTCTTCTTGTTTACTCAGGTGAGTCTTCAGTTGTGTAATATTAGCTCTTACAGCCCTCAACTCTTCCTAAAACATGTGCTGGTACTGCACTAGCCACACCTCCAGCCATGTGTCCAGCAGCATCATCAGCAGGCTCTTCAACATTGTACTGTGCCCTTTTGTCTGCTGACAACCATAGCTCTTGTCATGTCCCATCCAACAGGTTCAGGACCCTCCTCAATCATATCACCAAATAGTTCCTCCAAAATTGGATCTTGTGCAGGTTGAGGTTCCAAAACATGTTCTTCTTCAAATACTAGTACATGTGCCTATTGATGTTCAGCAGCAACTAGTTCTTCCTCAGGCACTTGGAACTCCTCATCACTGAAATCATAGTCCATCAGCTGTTCATCCTCACCAACAAAGCAGCTTTCCTCTTGACTATCTCAAATATCTTTTACTTCAATGGGTTGTACTTGATGAGCTTGCACTTTGTACTCACAGTGTTTCAAAGAACAACTTTGTGCTATAACAATCTCTTCAACTAGTGCCGGGGTTTCCTCCAAACCCATTGTAGGTTCCAACCTTTGTCCAGGTGTTGTCTGATCCTCAACAACCTGTACCTCATGTTCCAACCTATATTCAGGTGCTGATTGTTCCTCATCAACCTGAACCTCCTCAGAAAGTATGGGTGATTCTTCCAAACCCATCACCAAATCCAATCTTTGTCCTATCACTGTCTGTTCCTCAATGATCAGGACCCTCTCTTCAACAAAAATAAAAGGAAAAATAGCCAAATTTTCCTCTAGCACTCCTCTATCATCAGCAATCTTCTGTAGAATATCAGCAGTTTGAGATAAGGTGTCCTGAGTCTCAAACCACTCCTGATATTGAGCTGAATCCTCAGAACTGATGTCAGGCTCACTGTGTGCAATGACTGTCTCCTCATTCAAATTTTCAGTTTGCTGAACATTAGACTCAACCTCCAGTAATGTGTCTGACATACTGCTCAGCCTATCATCTCCAATATTTATTCCATCATTTATTAAGGCTTCAAAATCATCTATGGTCAAGTCCTCCATATCTTCATCCACATTACCAGTCTGTTGTCCTTCAGCAGACTTACCAGCATCAGCAGACTGATCTACTGTTTCCTCAGTTGATCCTTGTGTTGAAATAGTGTCCTAAACCCAATCGGGTTGGACCGGATCCGACCGGGTCGGATCATTTCTACTATTTCTTTATGTTTATGCATATATTAAATGACTTTTCTGTTGTCATATATATGTTCTTTTAGTGAACCAATTATGAATTGTTATATGGTAACATCCTTAGTATTAAACTGTGATAGAGAAACCATGATAGGCGATTATGGTTGATGAGATCTCTAATCACTTTAATAAGTTTGATACTTAAATGTCTCTAGGCTGATGTACTATTAAACAGGACATTGATAGTATAAAACAGACTAGCACGAAATTAGATGTCTTCTGTCTTTAAGGAGAGGATAGATCTCGTCTATCGAAGTGTAGAGACACTTGGACTGTACGTGGACGTGTATTAAAGAATGCGTCGTCGATCGACCCACTTACACGGATAAGTGTCACACTATGTGACGGTTGTGTAATTATCCTTAGGACCGGAGTCTTCATGGCATCAAGGTGTGGATTGTCATGCTTTGACACTATTGAGGTTTCCCCTAGCCACGGGGCAATCATGCGGTAGTGATTGGGTATGATATTGAAGTATGCGAAGTATACATGATTGGTCGTCTGGGAATCGCGTATCCTATGATTGGGATCGAATATCCGAAATGGCATTCTTATAAGGAATGTCTTACTCTCGTGAATCTTTGCAAAGTGGGAGTAAATGAGTTACTTGAGAGAGCATGATATCCAGATTATAAGATACGGTCGTTGATGTTTTGACACTCGACTAACGATCGTATGGATATTATTACAAATGATAGATTGTAAGTTACACGTAATCTGTTTCACATGAAAGGTAGTAGTCATTGCATTTGACTCTTCCGATGATTGGGGTCACGGTGTGTTGCTGAGGCGCTATCCCGTGATCGTTAGGCATGAAGGGCATTTTAAGTAATTTGCACTTTGTGTCTACAACCAACATATTCGGAAGCCTATGGGTCACACACATATGAACATCTAGCCGGATTAAAATGTGGTTATAGATGATAACCAAATAAGGAAAGTTTATCTCACAACTATAAAGGTTATAGTGGTAAATTAATATGGTGGTATTTATTTATTAAAAATAAATAAAATACAAGATATTAATTATATTGATTAATTAAAGAATATTTCGGAAGCCAATTAATTGGCATATGGGGTGCATATGATTAGTGTATAAGATACACTTGATTGTGCAATTTAATTAATGAGATTACCTAATATTAATATTAGATATTAATATATATATATATATATATATATATATATATATATATATATATATATATATATATATATATATATATATATATATATATATATATATATGATGGTGCGTGTGTTTGAACATGTATCTAAGATATACATGTGCACACTTGCCATAGTTATATATATATATATTTATATATGTAATATATATATATTTGATATATACACATGTGTAAATTGATTTATGGTAATATAATAAAGATAGTCAATATTAGATATTGACAATATCTTGAAAATATTCAATATAAGATATTGACAATATCCTAGATTTATTTAATATAAGATATTATAATAAATGAGATAAATCAATCAATTATATTTTCCTTATTTTATTGGGAAAATGTTTTCTTCTCCTCCACACCTAGATATGGCGCCACATACACTATAAATATAGTGTGGGTGTCAAGCTCTTTTGTACAACACAATTCCAAGAGCTAATAGTTCTTGTGTAAAATAGAGCATCCTATAAAGAGTTGGAGAGAGGGAAAAGGGTCGGTCTAAAGAACCGAGTTTTCCAATAGCAATCCATGATGGGATTCGTGGGTCATTAATGTGGACTAGCGGTAGAGGTCGAACACTTGGGCGGCTCTATCTATGCGACTACTCTCCTTAGACGGTCAAAGCGTCGATCTTTTAGATCAACCAAGGTAACCACCGTCTACTAGCTTAATTGTTTATTGCTTAAACGAAGTCGATCCTGGTTAAAAGGAAATAAAATTTTAAATTCCGCTGCGTTCCCGCATAGATTTCCTAACACCTTGACCAGTTGCTTCAGTAGATGTTCCTTTGGCCACTCCACTGGACTCCCCAGGAAACATAGGATGATCGTCATCAAAATCAGATGATGAAGAATCATCACTATCAGGTGTGTACTTGGGATCTTTGAACATAATCTTAGCACTCTTCTTCCCTTCATCCAGTAGATCCATTAACCTTGTCTGCGGCAACTTTGTATCCACCAATTCCAGTAGGCTTTCCACACCCAGCTGATCAAACGCCCATTCTTCAAACCCACTCATGGGTTCAGTGATGACGGAAAAATTCACTGTTATTTTGATAACAATTTACCCCATTTCTGATATCATTTTGAGTATTATTTTATCATTTCGAGTCATTTATTTCATAAGTTTTATCTAAATATGTAAGTAGTATTATTATTTAAATTATCGTATTTTTATAAGTTTTTACTAAGTTTTGTACCGTTTAATAACCGGAGTGTTGTGTCGGTTTACGTTTGGTATTTTGGTGGTTTATTGCAGAATTATAGGTTGACCAAAATCCCGAGTAACGACACGTTTTGAGGCCTAAGAGAGGTGTTTTTAGGGATAAAAGAGTGTGCCACTAACTTAAGTGGTCAGTGGATCAGATGGTTAGTGAGTGCATTCACTAACGATTTATATCTTCGACGAACAAATGGCCCTTCAAAACGGCATTTTCTGAAGAAGTGGCCTTAATGAAAGTTGTAGATCTTCAAATAATCTTTCCAACGCATTTTGAATCAAGTCAATCGGACTTGTACAACTCAAATGATGGTCAAGTGGCTAATCAATTCGTATCAATGAAAATCCCGAAAACGACACGTAATGGGAATGGCACATCAAAAAGGCGTTTTCTGAAGAAGTGTCCTTCATGAAAGTTGTAGAGTTTTCCGAGAGCTTTCTAATGACGTTTAAATCATGATTTTTGAGGCCTACAACTCGAGATATGAATTTTAGAAGTTTTATTCCAAAATATATATTTATATCCGAAAATCAAAAATTAGGGGGGATGAATGTCATCATTACGACCGGCCTAGACCGCCCTCTACCTGGCCTAGACCGGCCCCTGGAACTTTGCTTATATAAGGACATTCAGAGAGCAGATCGGGGAGGATATACAATATATATACACACTATATATATATATATATCTATCGTTCTTATTTTCTTTTTAGTTTTTAGGTTGTAAATAAGGCGCTTATGCCAAAATAAATTTAGTAATATTAGTATCGTCTTTAATGCTCGGAAATTAGTGGAAGTTCGGTGTTCTTTGAAATAGTTGTAATATCGAAACTTTTGATATCTCCGTTATAATAGTAAGTTTGCTTTTGTTTTCTCTCATTATTGTTATATCTATATCTAGCTATTTCTTTCTCGTTGTTTCTTGTTCCTTTCATTCTCGTTATATATATATATATATATGTATCTGTAGTAGTATCCGTATAAAGGAGAATCTGACAAATGATTGGATTTCGGTTTTAATTTGGTTTTAATAGAATTCTGCCATAATTGACAGAAGGCTATTATGTAAAATTTCCCGCCATTTTAATCCATGACATGTTGACAGAATCCGTTTATATGGGTAGCTAAATATATACATAGCCGAATTATGTGAAAACGGGTAAAATTGACCCTCGGGAGACGAGATGGGAGTTGTGTGCGCGTAATTAAACGTTCGTATGATAAACTCATGTTTTAAAACCCGTTTTGATCATTTTCCTAACTTTGAATAAAATTGACAACTTTGTTCACGGTTACATCGAGCTTATAAATGTATTTTGCGGTGAGATGTGAGATATGAATATCACTAATCATAGTCTGATTGTTAGATTGACAATCTAAGTGATGAGATCTCGGACTATGCCTAAGTGAAATTCTTATTTTTACGAGATGTGCGAAACATGTTTTAAAATCACTAAACCATAGTCTTAATCATTAGATTGGCAACCTAAGTGATACGTTAAAATTATGTTTTTGTGAGGTTTTTCAACGGCTTTTTATTCCGGTCAACCATGTTAGGCGAGTTAGCTCTCTAAAGGGAGGGTTAATAAACCTAGTGTGGGGGTTAAGTGAGAGCTGTTCAGATTTTAACGCAAGAATAAAAAGTTGACACCCGTGAATGTCATATGAACTGAATCAGATAAAACACACTCCTTATCAAGTTTTTCATGTGGGGAGATAACTTTGTTGGATCATGGCTCGGCTATGCTTTTTAATCACCTAGTTAATCTCGTTAGTTAAAATTTATTTTTCGTGCATTAGTATAAACACTCCACCTAAAACTTTGATCGCTTTAGACTAAGAACCACGTTAAGCTTTGGTACTCACAACCACATTTCTCTTGGGACGACCTCGTACTCACTGTGTAGCTATCCTAGCAATCGACACAGTACTCTGCCGAGCCAGAGAGATAGGTTTACCCACGATTCATAGTCTTTATAAATGTATTTTTGAGGGTAAATTTTAGCTCATCAAAAATTGGCGCCGTTGCCGGGGACCAATATTTTAGTGGGTGTATTTTTCTCTCATCAAAAAATTGGCGCCGTTGCCGGGGACCAATATTTTAGTGGGTGTATTTTTCTCTCATCAAAAAATTGGCGCCGTTGCCGGGGAAATGTGTGATATTGTTGTGATATCTTGTAAGTGAACCGAAGGCTTGGGCCTAGGTTTTTATTTTCTTGTTTTATTTAGATGTCGACAAAGAGCTATGGATGCTGAAGTGATATTGTCCTGAACTCGGTTTGAATACGACTTTGGTACTTAGCCTCTTCGGAGGTGATATCTTGTAAGTCCGGCTAAAATCGGGGATTAGGGCCTTCGGCAACCATAACTTTTTGAGGGGTCTAAATATCGTGTGTTTACGAAAAAAAAAAAAAACGAAAAAAAAAAAAAAAAAAAAAAAGAAAGAGAAATTTTTATTGTTTTATTGTTGTTTTCTGAGATCTTGCAGATTGAGCTTAAATGGATGGATTTTTCAATCAAAACTACTCAAATTGAACAACAATACCCCTACCAACCTTATCAACAACGGTTAGGTATGCGAGCCTCAATATCAACAAAGCAGAATAACCAAGGTTCATGGAATTATCGGTGCCCTAGTGCATACCAGGACCGTAATTATGGTTATTCGAGTTATGAGCCACAACATTACGAGGTTACCCGAACCCTAATGCTTATCGAGGATTACGGTGTTCATACTCAAAGACGTTGATAGCTTTAACCATATTCACCATCGATCGATTATCCGGAATGGCAAGAGGACTACTACTCACCTCCGATGAATCAAAGTCAATATGATCGATGCGCCTCCATGCCACAAGAAGAATTCACCGACAGACAAATAGAGCAACTAGAACGATTGAACCGGATCTTGGAAGAGCGATCGTTGGACATGCAGGAGTTCAAGGTAAGAAATCTTGACTCGCTATAAGAAATCTTCAAGACAAGGTGGGGCAATTGATTGAATTAGTGAAGTATGTGAAAGAGCGAGAGACAAGTGCAATAGAGGTGGTTAGGGATGAAAATGTTATCACCGAAAAAGTTCGAGGATGAGAATGAGGTTGATAATTCGATTCGCGAAGAAAAAGTGCAAGATTTGGAGATGAGCGAGTTAGAGGAGCGAGAGATTGATTGGCCATCTTTAGTAAAGCCACTTTGGGAGAGTTGGTAATAGGCGATATATCAGGTCCCGGATTACTACATTCGTCCACTCTGTGAGGATGAATTTTCTGCGTCCAGTTTGTGTACTCCCGATGGATGAGCTTTATGGTAATTTTCAAAAGAAGATGGTTCGACAGGATGATAAAAGAAGGTTCGACGGCTGGGAGGAGGTAACATCGAGGGCCAAACGAGGTACGTTTCTAGACAATTTAATTTCAATGGTTCTCGCATTGTTAATTTTTATAAAGCTGTTGATCTTCTTGAGTTCGGATTTTGGTTGATCGAGTCTGTATAGAGTCACCCTGTCGAGCAAACGACGTTAAACAAAAGCGCTACCGGGAGGCAGCCCGTTAATAATAATAATAATGATAATTTGGATATGACTAGTCTTAATGAAATGTAGAATCTGTATGAAAGATGAACACAAAATACAACCAAGTCTCAGGATGAATGTTTGAATGTCATTAAAAGGGAACGATTAGGTGGTTATCCGAAAATCCCAATGGAGAAAAAAGATAAAATTCAAATGCATCATTTCTTGGACTTAGGTTATTGAACCCTTTGAGGATCTGGGTATAAAAGACTCAATACTCTCTCACTACATTTCATTTTATGATCTAGTCTGCATTTCAAATTTCTCGGTCGTTGTAGTATAGTGGTGAGTATTCCCGCTTTAATAAAACGTGTGTAATAAAAGGAATTTAGGAATAGTGACTATGAATTGATGTTTTATGCTCGTTGCTTAGATGTTCTGTGCTTAACCTGTGAAGGTGATTTTTCCATCTAAAGCTATTATGTGATATGATATATATTGTCTATCGAATTTTCTGACGTGACATGGCCATTATCTTATTATTCCCATATCCCTATTGCATACTTTGGCACGAGGACCATGTCCCGTGTTTGCTTTGTTTTGGTTGTTTTTATAGGGATTCGGATCGTGCTTTTCATGGTCATTTATTCACGGGATTCGATAGCACTTTTTCTCCCAGGTTTATAAGCTAAGTCTTCTTCTATCTCATTTACACTCGAGAATAATGTAAAATCGTAAGTGGGGGTAGAGTATGGTTGGTTAGAAATGGCGATAAGTGTTTAAACCCTTAGTTTTTGATTTTTTCGAGTATTATTAAGTTGATTAAATAAATTGTATAAGGTATATATTTCATGGATTTGAAGCTGTAATGATCAATTCGGATATGTATAACAAATTTGAACCGTAAGTGCATTTTAGCCTAAATCTATTTGTATAACATGAATTCCTCCACGTAAGCCTTTGATATTGAAGCGAAAATTTTAAACTGTACCCATTCAGCATTCTAGTGATTTATCCTAGAAATAGCAGTAACTTAGTACCTAACTTCTGAACATGTACTGTGAATATCTGAAGGTTTGAATGTGATAGAAAGAATATCAAAATAAGTGAGCTATATGTCGGTTGTAGCTACCAATGATTTGAGTGTAGTAGGGCGTTATCACGAAACGTCCTATATCACTATGAGGTTTAAAAGCTCCCGACTGCCTGATGATAGTAGTCCAGCTAGGGTGTTATCACGAAACATCCTATTGCTGGGAATGAGGGCATATGCTAAAAAAAAAAAAAAAAAAAAAAAAAAATCTTCTGACTATCCCCAGTATGAACTAAATGATATGCATTAGGGATTATCCTAATAAGTACACGGGAGGACGTTGTGTGGAATCATTCACGCCATACCTAGGAAAGTTATTAGACTATCTCGAATGGATATTTGTGCGTTTGCTTGATTTATTCAAGAGAGGATAGTGGAAATTGAAAAGGCTTGTCACACACACACTCTGTTATACATTTATATTGCGGTTAACGTGTTGTTATGATTCGAATGGTTGGATCATCTGATTGTCATTAATATCTTATCTTCATGAATTTTTCCTCATTCATTTTATTTTATCGCTTATTTTGTTCGAGGACGACCAAAAGCTAAGTGGGGGGTTGTGATGACGGAAAAATTCACTGTTATTTTGATAACAATTTACCCCATTTCTGATATCATTTTGAGTATTATTTTATCATTTCGAGTCATTTATTTCATAAGTTTTATCTAAATATGTAAGTAGTATTATTATTTAAATTATCGTATTTTTATAAGTTTTTACTAAGTTTTGTACCGGTTTAGTAACCGGAATGTTGTGTCGGATTTACGTTTGGTATTTTGGTGGTTTATTGCGAAATTATAGGTTGACCAAAATCCCGAGTAAACGACACGCTTTGAGGCCTAAGAGAGGTGTTTTTAGGGATAAAAGAGTGTGCCACTAACTTAAGTGGTCAAGTGGATCATGGTTAGTGCATTCACTAACGATTTATATCTTCGACGAACAAATGGCCCTTCAAAACGGCATTTTCTGAAGAAGTGGCCTTAATGAAAGTTGTAGATCTTCAAATAATCTTTCCAACGCATTTTGAATCAAGTCAATCGGACTTGTACAACTCAAATGATGGTCAAGTGGCTAATAAATTCGTATCAATGAAAATCCCGAAAACGACACGTAATGGGAATGGCCCATCAAAAAGGCGTTTTCTGAAGAAGTGTCCTTCATGAAAGTTGTAGAGTTTTCAGAGAGCTTTCTAATGACGTTTAAATCATGATTTTTGGAGGCCTACAACTCGAGATATGAATTTTAGAAGTTTTATTCCAAAATATATATTTATATCCGAAAATCAAAAATTAGGGGGGATGAATGTCATCATTACGACCGGCCTAGACCGGCCCCTGGAACTTTGCTTATATAAGGACATTCAGAGAGCAGATCGGGGAGGATATACAATATATATACACACTATATATATATATATATCTATCCTTCTTATTTTCTTTAGTTTTTTAGGTTGTAAATAAGGCCTTATGCCAAAATAAATTTAGTAATATTAGTATCGCCTTTAATGCTCGGAAATTAGTGGAAGTTCGGTGTTCTTTGAAATAGTTGTAATATCGCTTTTGATATCTCCGTTATAATAGTAAGTTTGCTTTTGTTTTCTCTCATTATTGTTATATCTATATCTAGCTATTTCTTTCTCGTTGTTTCTTGTTCCTTTCATTCTCGTTATATATATATATATATATATATATATATATATATATATATCTGTAGTAGTATCCATATAAAGGAGAATCGACAAATGATTGGATTTCTGGTTTTAATTTGGTTTTAATAGAATTCATATAATTGATGTAAGGCTATTATGTAAAATTTCCGCCATTTTAATCCATGACATGTTGATGAATCCGTTTATATGGGTAGCTAAATATATACATAGCCGAATTATGTGAAAACGGGTAAAATTGACCTCGGGAGGCGAGATGGGAGTTGTGTGCGCGTAATTAAACGTTAGTATGATAAACTCATGTTTTAAAACCCGTTTTGATCATTTTCCTAACTTTGAATAAAATTGACAACTTTGTTCACGGTTACATCGAGCTTATAAATGTATTTTGCGGTGAGATGTGAGATATGAATATCACTAATCATAGTCCCGATTGTTAGATTGACAATCTAAGTGACGAGATCCGGACTATGCCTAAGTGAAATTCTTATTTTTACGAGATGTGCGAAACATGTTTTAAAATCACTAAACCATAGTCTTAATCATTAGATTGGCAACCTAAGTGATACGTTAAAATTATGTTTTTGTGAGGTTTTTCAACGGTTTTTATTCCAATCAACCATGTTAGGCGAGTTAGCTCTCTAAAGGGAGGGTTAATAAACCTAGTGTGTGGGGGTTAAGTGAGAGTCGCTCGATTTTAACGCAAGAATAAAAAGTTGACACCCGTGAATGTCATATGAACTGAATCAGATAAAACACACTCCTTATCAAGTTTTTCATGTGGGGAGATAACCTGTTGGATCATGGCTCGGCTATGCTTTTTAATCACCTAGTTAATCTCGTTAGTTAAAATTTATTTTTCGCATTAGTATAAACACTCCACCTAAAACTTTGATCGCCTAGACTAAGAACCACGTTCGCTTTGGTACTCACAACCACATTTCTCTTGGGACGACCTCGTACTCCTGTAGCTATCCTAGCAATCGACCTGGTACTCTGCCAGTTAGAGAGATAGGTTTACCCACAGTTGCGAGTCTTTATAAATGTATTTTTGAGGGGTAAATTTTAGCTCATAAAAAATTGGCGCCGTTGCCGGGGACCAATATTTTAGTGGGTGTATTTTTCTCTCATAAAAAAATTGGCGCCGTTGCCGGGGACCAATATTTTAGTGGGTGTATTTTTCTCTCATCATTCAGCAGCTGGCTTTTGTCTCTTGTAGAATCCAAACTTCTATTGAAAGTATTTTTGTATTACCCTGAAGTTGGGATCTACTTTCCCTTTCTTGGATTTCTTCTCTTTTCTTTTAAAGGGCATAGTTGGCCTTGTTGGTGCAGATTTCTCAGCCTGTTGTTCTCCAAACGCATTAACAAGGTGAGCCCATGTATCTATAGCAGATACAATCAGGTCAGTGTGTTCTTCAGGTTGCACATTTGTATCTACCACCTCCAACTGTTCCACACTCGGTTCCTCCTGACTTGTATGAGTATCGGTAGAGGTCTGCGGCGAAATGTTGTTCCCCCGAGTTGTAGCATCCACAAGCAGGTCGAGAGCAGTTTCCACAGAGGTGTTGGGTCCTTCAATATGTTGCTCAACAACAACACCAGAACCAGCATTAGGCTCAACAACCTCTTCTTCTATTTCCCTTTGGTCCTTCAGGGCCCTTAATTCTTTACCCTTTCCATGCTTCTTCTACTTCGCAATCTCTTTCATTCTCTTTGTGGGTCGTTCAACTTCAATTTCAGCAGCTTTCCTCTTTCTTTTGTCTTTTTTTATCTGCTCTCCTAAAATCTCAGCACCAGATTTCTTCCTTATAACTTCAGTAGGGTCAATAACTTCAACTTCAACTGGACCCTCAGTAGACTCAGCAGTCTCTACTGATTGCTTCCTTGTTTTCTTAGGCTTTAGCATCTCAGTTATCTTCCTTGTATCAGCAGCCTTCCGCTTTTCAACAGCCTTCTTAGGTGCAGCAGATTTAGCAACTTGTTTAGCCTGCTCACCACCAGCATCATCATCTCCATCATTGTCACTCTTTGTCCTTTCAGTATCTAACTCTTCATCATCATTCAAACTAGAGATGAGATAACTGATTTCCTTTTTGTATCTGGACTTGTTGATCTTTTCAGGTGCCACATCAGCAATTCTCAAATGGTTCAGCAGGGCCTGCACCATCAATCCTAAAGTTAGTGTCTTGGACTTCCTAGTCCCTTCTCTGTCCTCTGTAATCACCTTCTTCATGTATTGGACAAAGAATCCTGCCCAATCAAACTTCATACTTTTGCAAATGATTATCAGCAGGTCAATCTTGGGTCCAGACAGTGTATCAAGGCTTCCACTGAATCCCAGAATGTTCTTGGCAATAATCTTACTCAGCAGATTATACTTCATCTTGATGCGTTTCACATTGATGCTCAGTGTTGTTTTAATGGATTTGTTGGTCTTTATCATATCAACAAACTCCAATCTTGACAGCCCCATTGATTCAGGATTGGTAGGAGCATTATTACCAGTTCCAAAACCAAACACTTCTCTCAGCAGGTTTGAAGAAACCTCAATCTCCTGAGCATTAACAGTGGTAGTGAATACCTCTCTATCATCTCTAATCACAATGTTTCTCCAGAAATTTGTAACATTCGTGTAGGAGATGCTTTCCAATCTCAGATTAAGTACATCCTCTAATCCTTCATATCTCCTGATTCTTCGACCAATGTTGATAGCTAGCTCAGTAGTGTTAGCATCAACAACGAATCCTCTGATACTTTGGCTCATTCCAATGTGAATATCATATTTGTCCGCCATTGTAGATGAAAAAGATGAAGAAGAAAGCTTTCAAATCTGTGTTCCCATGGTGTATTTTTAGAGAAAAATCGATCTGAGTTGTATATGTAACGTTTCTGTATATATAGAAGAAGAAGGTGAGTGGTAACTGTCAGAAAAAGCACTGTACACGTACTGTGCATTTAACCACGATTAAAGTTGGAGTAAATGAGATGTTGCCACGTCTCCCACCAATTGATTCCATAACTTTTTGTAACCGTTGGATAATATAATCGCAGTTATAAAGATAAGAATAATATCCAATTACTGTTGACTTTCAGTTAAGTTTGACTGTATTGTAACGTATAACTCAGCAACCTTGATCTTCAGTAGGGTTGTATCTCAGCAGTCTGCTGATGAAGATGGCTCAGCAGCCTACTGACATGGTTATTCTGCTGGTCTTCATACTCACTAGTTTTGTCCAACTGATAATACAAGATGAAGTTTAATACCAATGACTGATCTGTCAAGTGAGCTCACCCATCAGGACAAAGACCAATCCCCTTGGCAACTTCATTTGCTCAATTGTCCAAACTCATATAAGTACATGGAATTGTTGATACCAATGACTAGTCTGCTAAGTGAGCTCACCCAAATAGCAAAGACTAATCCTCTTGGTGTATTCCAGTACACCGTTGATCAAAGGTATATCAGTCAACCTTTATGATTCCAAGTTCAGTCCTTAACTTTGCAAATCTTTCACTATCCAATGGTTTAGTAAAAATATCAGCAAGTTGATCTTCAGTAGGGATGTAAAGAACCACCACATCTTTCTTCTCAACATGATCTCTTATAAAATGATGTCTCACATCAATGTGTTTGGTTCTTGAGTGCAAAACAGGATTTTCTGTGATTGCAATTGCACTTGTGTTGTCACACATTATAGGAATTTCTCTTTCTTCAATTCCATAATCCCTTAATTGTTGTCTTAGCCATAGTATTTGTGCACAAAGAACTTCCAAAGAAAGAATATACTCACCTTCAAAGAAGTGGAAGTTGATATAAATTCTGCTTTCTTCTTGAACCAGAAAACCAATCTGCTTCCCATCAACCGATGAAGTTCTGTGGTGCTTTTTCTATCAATCTTGCATCCAGCATAATCAGAATCTGAGTAGGATATGACTTTGAAGCTTCCATCTTTTGAATACCATATCCCTACTCCCAAAGTCTCTTTTAGATATTTGAGAATTCTTTTGACTGCATCTAAATGACTTTCCTTTGGTTTTGATTGAAATCTTGCACAAACACCTACAGCAAAGGATATATCAGGTCTGCTGGTAGTAAAGTACAGAAGACTGCCTATCATCCTTCTGTATAGAGTCTGATCAACATCTTTGCCTTCTTTATCTTCATCCAATCTATTTTTGGTGCTCATAGGAGTTGATACCTTGGTGCTATTTTCCATACAAAACTTCTTCAGCAACTCCTTGGTGTATTTAGTTTGATGAATGAAGATTCCATCTTTCATTTGTTTGACTTGTAATCCCAGGAAGTAGTTCATTTCTCCTATCATACTCATTTGGAATTTACTTTTCATGAGATTAGCAAACTTTTCACATAGCAGTTCATTTTCAGAACCAAAAATTATGCCATCAACATAAATTTGTACCAGCAGGGTGATGTCCCCTTCATTGATTCTGAAACCAAGAGGTTGCTGAACATAAACTTCCTCCTCCAGAATGCCATTTAAAAATGCACTCTTAACATCCATCTGGTATACTTTGAAGTTTTTATAAGCAGCATATGCGAAGAATAATCTTATAGCTTTCAATCTTGCAACTGGGGCATATGTTTCATCAAAATCTATTCCTTCAGCTTGAGAATAGCCTTTTGCTACTAGTCTGCCTTATTCCTTACAATGGTACCAGATTTGTCCAATTTGTTTCTGTATACCCACTTAGTTCCAATGATATTTGCATGAGTAGGCCATTCTACTAGTGTCCAAACTTGATTTCTTTCAAATTCATTCAATTCTTCTTGCATAGCAATTATCCAATCTGGATCAGAAATTGCTTCTTCAACAACTTTAGGCTCCATTTGAGATAGAAAGCAAGTAAATATTGCTTCCAATTGTCTTCTAGTCCTTACACCTTGCTGTATGTTGCCAATGAATTGTTCAGCAGGGTGATCCCTTAACCATTGAAGATTTTGGTTAGTTAGGTTCTCAAGAAAATCATCTTCAGTAGGGTCTGATGTTGCTTCATCAGGGGGTTCATCAGATCCTAAAACTACTTCAGTTGTTGAATCAGTAGTGTTACCAACAGGTTCTTCAGTAGGGGCAGAGTCAGAAACTTTCAAGTCATTTAACCTTTCCAAAACATCAATACATTCTGGATCAGTTCCTTGAGGGTTTTCAGCGGGTTCTGGAACATCATCTTCCATCCCAGTGAACTTTGGTTCATCAAATATAACATGTATTGATTCTTCATGTTTCAGTTTCCTTTTATTCAGTACCCTAAATGCCTTGCTAACAGAAGAGTATCCCAAAAATATTCCTTCATCTGATTTTGGTTGTAAAGTCTTCAATTGCTCCTTATGATTCAAAATAAAACATTTTCTTCCAAATGGATGGAAATAGGATATGTTAGGTTTTCTTCCATTCCATATCTCATAAGGTGTCTTCAGCAGCTTCTTGTTCACTGAGGTCCTGTTTTGTGTATAGCATCTTTGTCATTCTTCTCGCTTTCAAATTTAATATCTTTCAGGTAATAATGCTTCACAAATCATGGTCCTTCCTGCTTCTTTCAATGTCCTGTTTCTTCTCTCAGCAACCGCATTTTGCTGAGGTATACCAGCAGCAGTTAATTGATGTAGCACACCATTTTGCTCACAATATTCTCTTATGACTTTATTGAGAAATTCAAAGACCCTTATCCGATCGATCTTCACTATCACAAAATTTTCTCTCATTTTGCAATCTCTTCAAAAGTTCAGCATCTTTTGAAGTGTTTCACTTTTTTGTTCATGAATACTACCCAAGTGTATCTTGAATAATCATCCACAACTACCAGAGTGTACTTCTTTCCAGTCACACTTGTTGTTGTTACTGGTCCAAATAAATCCATGTGCATCAACTCCAAAACTCTTTTTGTTGATTGTTTTGTCTTTGACTTGAAGCTTGACTTGGTCTGTTTACCTTGCTGACAAGCATCACATATACCATTCTTTTTGAATGTGATCTCAGGTAAACCAATTACCAGTTTCTTTTTCACCAACTGATTGATGTCATCAAAGTTTAGATGATTCAACTTCTTATGCCACAACCAATTCGATTCGACTTAGTATGCACAATCGTCAGGCATGTCTCTGAACAATGATAGACCAATCCACAACATACATGTTTTGTTGTCTTCTTCCAGCCAACACAACTTGATCACCTCTTTCACTAATGACAATGCAGGTGCCTTTGTCAAAAGTGACCTTGTAACCCATGTCACAAAACTGTCCAATGCTCAGTAGGTTGTAGTCCAGTCCTTCCACAAATGCAACATTCCTAATAGTTAATCCATTCCTCACCAATGTGCCATATCCTCTTGTGTATCCTGGTGTGTTCTTGTTGCCAAAGTTGACTCTAGGACCATCCTTTGCCATATAATTTGTCAGGCAGTGCTTATTCTTTGTCATATGTCTGGAAAATCCACTGTCAAATTACCAGACACCCTACAAAACAAAGTTAGTGCATTTTAGGTACCCAAAACTGTTTGGGTCCATAGTGGTCAGTGGTAAGCATGACCCTTGGCATATTTCCATAAGGTCTTCTTTGAAAAGTATCATACTTTTGTTCATACATGTATTCTACATTTCCATAAGGTCTAACATTTGGTTGTGAAGGATTCACATATGCTTTCGGGCCTTTTGGTACATAATGTTGTTTGAAGTGATTTTTATTGTTAGAAGCACTAGCATGACCATAGGTTTGCTGTCTGTTAGGAGTAGCCCTATAATATGGAGTCTGCTGAGGTCTCTGCTGAGGTCTTGAAAAAGTCCTTTGCTGATTCCATTGCTGTGGTTTTACCCTAGCATTATGGTTATGTCTATTGTTTCTAGCAATAGGGGCAGGAATATTCCAATCATCATCAGTAGGGAATAATCTTCCTTTCCCCTTGAGATAAGTATCCTTAGAATGATTAACATTTTTCGGTTTAGGATTATTATCCTTAGAATATTTCTGATTTTTTCCTTTTTGTGGATTAGCAGACTTGGTAGCAGGTCTGCTATCAGTATGTCTAGAAGGTACAACAGTTCTACTCTTGGATTTATTTCTTTTGTTAGGTGTTGTTGACCTTTTTGACATCTGATTTTGCTTTCTTGAAGTCTTCTCATTAGGCTTCACTGTCTCAGCAACCTTTTTGGGAGTTGGATCTTGTGCAGGCACAAACTTAGGACCAATTCTGGTACTAGGATCAGTAACCTTACTGGATCCACTCTTATTAGATTGTTGAGTTCTAAATCCATGGCATGTTCTATCACCATAAGGCTTTCCAGATTTGAATGCAGTGGAGGAACTAGATTGTTCATCAGATTCAGCAGCTATTGAATGTACAACAGACTTATGTTGATTTTGCTCAAAATCTTTTTCCTTGCCGTTGAGAGTTCTTAATTCAGCTTTTAACCTTTCATTCTGTTTGAAGAGCTTCTTTTTCAGCCTTCACAATCTCATAACCAGATTGTATTATCCTCAGTTGATTAAGAATGGCATCCAAAGTTTCTTCATTATCAGAATTTTTAGGATTTGAACCACAAGTTGATTCATAATCACTTTCAGCAGGAGTGTTTATAGATACATAATTGTATACCTCCTCGGTTTCTTCCATATTTGCCATCAAAGCATAATATTCCATGTCAGCAACAAGTGCAGTATCATCATATTCATTTCTTTTTTCTGATTCAACTTCATACCCTGATTCATCATCAGCAACCATTGCTTTCTTGCCAGGTCTTATTTGCTGATTCTTATTCTTCAGTAGGTCTGGACAATCAAGTCTGAAATTTCTAGGTTTCTTGCAGTTAAAGCACATAAAATCAGGTTACTTTTTCTGTTTTAGATCAGGACAGTCAGGTTTGAAGTGTCCTAGTTTCTTGCAATGAAACACAAGTAATCACTATCTTTCTTGGATTCTTCCTTCTTTTTTTCACTAGATTACTTTGTGAAAATACTTGGAGAACCCCTTCCAGTTTTCATCATTCTGATTTTCTTGCTCAGTAGGGAAATTTTCTCTTGCATCTCATCTAGTAGATCATCTTGAGCTCTGATGATTCTTCTTGATGTGTAGCGACCAATGCAAGAGTCTTAGGTTCTTCCTTTTCAGTCTCAGGTGCAAGTTTCTTACTGAATTCATAAGCCTTGAGATCTGAAAATAACTTGAAGGTGTCCTCTTCATGTAGTCTTCTCATTTCTTCTATGGCAGTAACCTTTATTTCCCAAACTTCTTTTGAAGGTAGAGCTTCTAAGACTTTTGTATTGATTTCCTCTTTTGAGTAGTTTACACTCAATAGGGTGAGTTCATCCATGATAGCATTGAATCTTGACTCCATTTGTTCAATAGTTTCATTTGGTTTCATTTTGAAATCTTGAAACTTCTTTTTGGCCACACTGATCTTGTTTTTCTTGATAGCATCATTGCCTTCACAGATTAGTTGTAACTTGTCCTAAAGTTCCTTTGCAGTCTTGCAATCCTTCACCTTCATGTACATATTGCTATCCAAAGTTCTGTATATGATATCAATAGCAATATTGTTGAGGTTTACTCTTTTTCTATCTTCAGCATTCCACTCTCTTTTTGGTTTTGGAATATACTGAGTTTCATTTCCCACAATTACTGACTTAGTGATCTCCAGTGGTCCATCAGTCAGCACATCCATCATCTCATCATGTGTTGCAGCTAGTTAAGCCTGCATACGACGTTTGTACTCATCAAAACGATCTAAGGAACACATCAACATTGTTCGAGCATACTGGTTGTTATCCATGATGCAAAGCTTTGAAAATCAGAAACTTGAAAGAGTTTTCAAAGTATTTTCACAAGCACAACAAGTAGGATTACTTCAGAACGGAATCACTGCTCCGATACCAATTGTTGGTCCCTTGAAAAGGCTTTGGTTAAGTTTAGAGGGGGGGTGAATAAACTTAACACTTAAAACTTTTGGAGTTAACAAACTCAAAGAAGGTCGATGCTTTCGCCGACTACTCGATAGTCTGGCGACGCTCGCATTACATTATGACTGTTGATATTACTGGATTTGTTGCAGCGGAATATATTCAAATTAAGCCTTGTTACTTGTTGTTTAAAAGATGATACTAAGTATTGGATACTCAGAAGTGTAAGTGTGTGTAGTTCTGTTGCTAGTTACAGTAGGTTGATGTAATCAGTATATTAAATGCAGAAATTAAATGTAGAAAGTATGTAGGCAAATTTTATAGTGGTTCCAGGTGATGTAATCCTGTCAGTCCACTCTTCTCCTGTGATGTTGGAGGAAATTCACTAGAGATCTTTGAGGTTGCAGTTACAAAAATCCCTAAGTGGTCTGTCCTTTACAAATAACTATGGCTTCACAGATTGAACACTTGAAACAGGTAGGATTGCTGCTCCAAAGTATTCCACTGGTCCTTGAAGGGTAGGATTTCCTCTTCACAAGCTCCACCACAAACAACAGTTCTTGACACCTAAGTGCTTCTCTGTCTTCAACAGGTTTCTTGTAAAAGAAAGGTTGAATCACGCAAGTGATTCAGCTTTCAGCAGCTTGATCAGGATGAAATGATCAGCAGCTTGATGTCTTCAAGTGTGTAAACTTGATAGCAAGTTACACTTGAAGACTTTTCTGGATCAGTAGCTTTATGCTCAGTGTAAGCCAGCAGGGTGATAAACTTGATAGCTTAAGATTGATTGTTGTTTTTCCTCACTTTTCATCACTTCTTTCTGTATTAAGGGTCTTCTATTTATAGGTGAGAATCCTTGTAACTTATGTTTGAAATTCACACATAGCCGTTTCAGATTTGTCCCCATCTCGACTTGCATTCTGTCCCTGTACATAGTACTCACACTGTCAGTTTACTTTTTGACAGTTTCCAGTCTGTCCACCCTTTGACTTGTGTCTATTGGTTAATCCTCTGAATTTTTCCAACGTTCTTTTAATCTTGGCCATTGATTTGTTGACAATATCAAGGCTTGTAATCCATCCTTATCCTTGTGATTTTCCAATGTAACCTTTGATTAAATCGAAATATACATTCAGCAGATTCCTGTGTATGTAAGTCTGCTGAAATGCTTGTCAGTTGATCGGCCTTTTCTAAGTGTCCAATCTCACCGGCAGTGTACTGGGTCAACTGTAGCCTAGAATTGGTGAGTCAAGTTCGTATCCCATAGGGAATCTGGTCGAGTACCAAAGTCGGTCTCATTCCTAGTTTAGGTCAACACAAATATTGAACGTGGTGATTTGTCAGATCACCGGTTCTACAAACTAAATATACACAAAACAAAGATTTAATACTATATAAAAGAGATAGCCGAGCTATGATCCAACCAGCTACTCTCTAACCCTAACTCGTAACCGGAAGTGATTTCGATATACTTTAATGTTCTTGGCATTGTTAAAGGATGTCGTCTCCTATTTCTCAAACTAAGCGCCAATTTCAACAACCTAGTTTCCTATGTCGAATTCAACGAATCCGGCGGCCGGATTTAATCGACCCGACACGGTCTCACGCTCTATGAGATGCTCGTTAACAACGATATAAACCTCACACACCAAACCGAATCAAACAACTCGGATCGGTTTTACACGGTGATCCTAGAACCCTTTTTCCCGCACCCTCTCGCAAAATACATATGTAAAGAAGCCACGTGTGATACGATTATCGAGTCGCGAGTTCAATAAACGTCATTAGGCATAAGTTCTAGAACAATAACAACACCGAGAATCTAACAATCATAACATCAAAACACTTCAATCAACGAGCTAAGGATTCGATTTCGAAGGCTATCACATATCTCGACTATCGGGAAATTATCTAATCATTATACTAAGCAAGGAGAAATTGAAATTACCGAATCGAGACGAAGAACACCGGAAGAAAAACGAAATCCAAACTGAAATTTCAATAGCTAGTAGCACCGATCTTCGGATTACAACAACATAAAACTAATCTAAGCTAAAACTATATACAAATCTAATCTAAGCTAAGGAAAACTGAAGAAAAACGCAGCAAATCGATCTAAAAAGGGAGCAGTCTGGATGATAGATCGAAATGAGGGTGTATAAAAGGTGTTTTTTCAGATCTGGACCCACAGGCGGGCGCCTATGGTGACGGGCGCCCGCCCGTCAGATTATTTCCTTCACAAACTCGATCAGCAACTTTCTGAGGTGATAGACCCTCAGAAAAACGGGCATAACTTTGTGTGTAGACCTCCAAATAGAGTGATTCAAAATCCGTTGGAAAGCTAATGAAATTGTCTACAACTTTCATGAAGATGTCCTGCCCAGAATATGCCTCTAAGGTGAATCAAAATGCAGATCAGTGGAAGGTATGGTTGTAGTACCACCACGTTTTGATCCGTTTGAACGTTTAAGCTTCGGGCACACGTTCCAATCCTCGTATCTCGCCTTACGGACATCTCAAACACCTAAGTCCTGTACAAAGTCACAACACATACCACACATAATCCCTACAGGACACTAGGGTGACCGAGAGTATAGTAAATTACACCGAAAAAGACCGAGAATCACGGACTTTACGTCCTAGGTCCCGAAATGATAACCAAGGTGTAAATACATCAAAATACAACCAAATGTCTCAGAAAACATATAAAACGAGGTATAAACGGGGTATAATTACATAGAAAATGATAGCCAATTTGACTCTCATCATCAGTCAGCTGTCTGAATTTTGTTGTGTTTATAAAACACTCCAGCTGACTGTCTTTTATCTAACTTTTGATTGTGAAGTTAGATTACTCCAATTTGAACATAACTAAGTTCCAATCACCACTTAACTTATGGAACTTAGACCTTGTATACAAGGTATATGTAATCAGTATAGGTCATCACAGACTTCCCTAAATTCTGATTCCATATCCTTGACTTTAAATACTAAGTTTGATCCCTTAGCCTTCAATAACTTAGTTTGATCCCTCAGCCTTCAGTCTTCAGAAGGTCCCTAACTAGTCTACTGACCTAGTTACCTTACTGACCTAGACAAGTCTGCTGATGAAAGTCAGCTGACCTTTACAATGCTTGTTTGATCAAACGTATACAAAGATCAAACTCTAATAAGCCTATACATTTAATCTAGATATCTTTTTGCCTTTGCTCTATAACAGCTAGTCTGGCACTCATCACTAAAACTTAAAATATGTCCAACACTATCTCTGTCATCATCCCTTTTGTGTACTGGACATGGCAAGCTAATGCAAGACTCATTTCTTGACCTTTGCATTTCTTCTTGAATTTGCCTTTGCTGCTCTTCAGCTTCGGCTCTGACTTTCATTTCTCCATTTCTTGCTCTAATCTGTTCTTGTGTAAAATGTGGTGGTCTTCTGGTAGATCCTGCAGGCTTATCTTCACCTTCCCTCCTTTTTGGCATCATTCTTAGAGAGTTGGAGCAAGATATTGTTTGTTGTTTCAGCAGCTGCAACTAAAGTGTCCAATTTGGACTCAATTGCAGTAAGTCTCTCACCACGTTTATTAACTGTGTGGACAACATGGGCTATTTTTGTGCCAATGGCAGCTGATAGGCTTTGATTTTCTAGTGAGATGTGTGATTTCAGACCTATGAACATATTTGTCAGATTTGTGTTCATCTAAGTAATGAGACTGCTCTGTTGTCTGATCACATTGTTTTTCATGTCAATGTATTCAGACACAGCTTCAAATATGTCCTGTAAAGAGATGCTTTCATTTCTCAGTGCAGTTTGGAGATTCCTTATGGCCAATTCTTGTTTCTCCAATTCATCTACCATAGCATCCACTGCAGACTGAAAGGATGCATCAGATACACCAGTTGGAATATGTGAAATTGCCTCTCTTAAGTCAACTTATGGTGTATGAGCTGGTGCAGTTTCAGTGTGCTGGACTGGTTCTTGATGAGGTGAAGTGTATACCAGCGCAGGTGTTGTGTCAGCTGGCAGAGTTTGCCCTGGTTGAGTAACATCTTCCCCTGCTACTTCTTCAAGTATCTGTGTAGCAGAGAAGGCTTGAGTAGGGTTGCCTATCATTCCCCTTGCTCTGTGCTGGGGATGTTCTTTGTTGGCGTAGCAGCAGCTGACCCAGTGTCTTGAATTTGATCCGATGTCCTGTCTGCTGATACTTCTGTTGGTGTAGTAACTATTTCTGCCACTTCTTTTTCTACCAGTGAAGTGCTTCCAGCTGGTGCACTATGCTGCTATTGTTGTGCTTCTGTAGTTTGCTGTACTGACTCAAAAAGAGTCAAGTTGTAGTCATCAATGGCATCTTTTTCTGCCATCCTTTCATCACCACCATTTTCACCATCATCATTCTGGTCATTATCACCATCATTATCATTATGATTATCATGATCATCTTCCTCTTTAGATTGCAGCGTTCTTGCTTTTGCTGAGGCCAATCAAACTGGTTATCCCCATGAAGGAGAAAAACCAGGATTTCTTCATCAAACATTCTGTTAGAATTTGAAAATTAGAAATGGGAATCACCCAATTTCCAGTCTAGATAATCTCCAACCCAATCATCAATATCCCTCTCAATGATTTCATCAAACTCCTCATTTCCTTCTCCAGTATCTTGTTCTTCTCCCTTCTGAGTGGTATCCTTACGTTCAGTTTCTTTCCCTTCTTCATCAATCAGCCCAAACTCTACTTCAGTACTTTGTTGTGCTGGTGTTCTAGTGGATGACCTAGATCTCTTTCTTGTCTAGAATCGCTGTCATCAGTTTGTTTCCGTTTCTAGCCTCTCTTGCGCTTTTTGACATAGGTGAACATCACCTTGGAATTATGCGGATTGTGCAGTTGAATGGGTTGTACCTGTAATTGCGTCAAAAAGGTAGTGAAGAGGGATTCCAAAGGATTTCTTTACCCAGAAAGGGCCGGTTTTTGTCTCTCCTTTCTTTGCAACCTTCCTTCATGCTTCAATTTATCCATCAATTTGCTCTTTAAGCCTATTGAAGATGTATGTTGCCCGGTCAAATTCCAGACCCTCATAGATTATTTCCATTAGTCTAGTTCTAACTTCTCTTACAGCATTCAAGGCTCCCAACTTTCCCTCAATGCATTTACCCACCAAACAGCTACATTTAGCAAACGGTTGTTTCAGAGCCGTTCTCAAGCAATTGAATTTCTTATTTTCCAGGGTTTCATTTTTGCCTATTTCCAACCCGAACGCATCGGTGTCCATTGCCATATTTTCCAATCTCGTGGGGCCACTCCTGGATAGTTTGAGATGTTTATTGAGAAGATTGGCTGTGATTTCCAATTCCACTCCATTAACCATAGTGGTAATCATGTCGTGTATCAATTGAGCGTCCTCCGTGATTCACCACAAATTTGACGTTTTTCCAGAATGATATCAAATTCTCATAGCATATGGCCTTAATGGGTGGGTTGAGAAAATTTGTTAACCCTAAATTGGTACACCCATCGACCAACCTCTGTGCTTGTGGATTGCTTTCGCACAGATTGAGATAATGTATGGGTTGGAAGAATGATCCAGTTTGAATGATGTCTTCATATTGCTTATTTGAGAGATATTTTATGGAAGATGAAGCCATTGTTAGACTTAGATAAATTTTGAGATAAGAAGGCTTGAAGTTTCTAGAAAATAGGGTTTTGAATATTATGAAAGCATAAAGATTTGTGAAAGGTGAAGTGTTGTTTATATAATGGGAGAGATTGTAGTGTGAATGCAGATTTGCACGATTGAGTGTAAAAAGGATTTGTAGAGATGTGGGTTGTTAATAGCGTGATTATCTGAATAAGAATCATGGTAATTTAGAATAGTGGGGGGAGTGTATCAAGGAAGTAATGATAAATCCTGAGTTTTGAGGTGTAGCCGTCATTCCCTCTTGTCAAATATTAACTTCCTTATTTTAATCCTCGTGTCTGATAAAAATAAAAATCCACATGTGTAATCCTCAATAATCAATGCTCCATAAGTCTCTGATTTTCCACATGTGTAAATAATTGATCTATTTCACACTTCACTTTGCTGCTATCTCCACTAAGTTTGATTAGTTGAGTGACTTGTCTGGTCACTTAGTTGGTGGAGTTGTCTGATTACTGAGTTGCTTCAACAAAACAAATGTTCCTAACAACTAGTTAAGTGGACTTCGCTGGTACCAGTGCTTTACCTGCCAAGTAAGCACACCCGAAATGGTAAAGGTTCAGTTAGCTGGTGAAGTCACTCAGCTGGTCACTCCAGTTTGCCGCTCCATGTTACTTAGTCAATTTCAATCATTCTCAACTCAGTTCTTAGTTTACCAAACCTTTCATGACTGAGTGGTTTAGTGAATATATCAGCCAATTGTTCTTCATTGGATATACACTTCAAGATTACATCTCATTTTCCACAGGATCTCTGATAAAATGATGTCTCACATCAATATGCTTTGTTCTTGAGTGAAGTACTGGATTTTCTGTAATTGAAATTGTGATTGTGATGTCACACATGAGAGGAATTGTCTTTTATTCTACTCCATAGTCTCTTACCTTCTGTCTAATCCATAGAACTTGTGCACAACAACTACCAGCTGCTGTATATATTCTGCTTCAGCTGTTGAAGTTGATATGGAATTTTGCTTTTTACTGAACCATGATACTAGTCTGCTGCCTAGCATCTGACAAGTTCCTGAGGTGCTTTTTCTGTCAAACTTACATCCAGAATAATTTGAATTTGAATAGGAAATTAACTTGAATCTACCATCTTTTGGATACCAAATTCCCACATTTATTGTATGCTTCAGATATTTGATGATTCTTTTAGCTGCTAGTAAGTGAGATTCATTTGGTTGAGATTGGAATTTAGCACATACTCCTACTGCAAATGAAATATCTGGTCTGCTTGCAGTTAAGTAAAATAGTGAACCAATAATTCCTCTGTACAACTTCTGATCCACATCCTTCCCATTTTCATCTTTTCCAAGAACAACTCTTGCACACTTTGGTGTTTCTGATGTCCCACTTGTGTCCATTCCATACTTATTTATCAAGTCCTTAGTGTGTTTGGCTTGATTGATAAATATGCCATCCTTCATCTGTTTCACTTGTAATCCAAGAAAATAGTTGAGTTCTCCCATCATACTCATCTGAAATTTGCTCTTCATCAGATTTGCATACTTTTCACATAGATTTTCATTTTTTTCTAATCCAAGTATGATATCATCCCCATATATTTGGACAAGTAGAGTGCTTGATCCATCTAGTAGCTTGAAAAGTGTCTTGTCAATGGTTCATTTGCTAAATCTATTGTTGATTAAGAATTGTGAAAGAGTCTCATACCAGGCTCTAGGAGCCTGTTCGAGTCCATACAATTCTTTCTTGAGCTTGTAAACTTTGTCTTCTTTTCCTTTGATTTGAAAACCAGGGGGTTGCTCCACATATACTTCTTCTTTCAGTAGTCTATTCAGAAATGCACTTTTGACATCCATCTGATAGACTTTGAAATCTTTGTGAGCTGCAAATTCCAGGAATAGTCTGATTGCTTCCAATCTTGCTACTCATGCAAAAGTTTCATCATAGTCTATTCCTTATGCATGTGAATATCCCTTTGCTACCAATCTTGCTTTGTTTCTGACAATTGCTCCTTGCTCATGTTTCTGAATACCCATTTGTATCTAATGATGTTTGCTAGGTCTGTCTGTCTACTAGTTCTCAAACTTCATTTCTTTCAAACTCATTGAGTTCTTCTTGCATTGCTGTGATCCAATCAGCATCTTGAATTGCATCATCTATTGTTTTAGGTTCAACATATAATGGAAAACAAGTTAACATGCCCTCAAGTTGTCTTCTGGTTCTTACACATGTATGTACATCTCCAATGACTTGTTCAGTTGGATGATCTCTAAGCCAGTTCAAATCAGGTTGTAATTGTGTCTGATCTGGAGCTTCGAGTGTATCAGCTGGTGCATCAGTTACTGGTGTGATAACTGGTGATATCGCTGCTGGTGCATCTTCTTGGTCATCAACTGTGTCATCAAGTGTAGTAACTTGTATTTCTGCCTCTATGTAGACTGGTCTTAAGTCTTGTTTGTGTGTCACTTGATCTTCTTGAGTATGTAGATCTTCTCCACTGGTGTTTGGTTCATCAAACACTACATGAATTGACTCTTCAATCACCAAGGTCTTCTTGTTTAGTACTCTGAATGCATTGCTTGTGTCTGAGTATCCTATGAATATTGCTTCACCAGCTTTTTCATCAAAAGTATGTAGTTGGTTCCTGTTTAAGACGAAACATTTAGTTCCAAACATATGTAAATGAGATATGTTAGGTTTTCTTCCATTCCACACTTCATAGGGTGTTTTCCTATGATGCTTGATGATGATTGATCTATTTTGTGTGTAGCATACTGTATCAGCTGCTTCTGCCCAAAATCTCTTTGGTAAGCTTGCTTCTGCTACCATTGTTTTAACAGCCTCTTTTAGAGTTATGTTCCTTCTTTTTGCTACTCCATTTTGTTGTGGGGTTCCTAATGCGGAAAGTTGATGCAACACTCCATTTGCTTCACAATAAGTTCTAATTTCTCATTAATAATTTTGTGCCTCTATCTGATCTGATCTTGATGATCTTCAGTTCTTTCTCATTTTGAAGTCTTCTCAATAGATCTGGTAGTTTCTTGAGTGTCTCTTTCTTCTTGTTCATGAATATGGTCCATGTGTATTTGGAAAAGTCATCAACCACCACTAAAGTGTACTTCTTGCCACTTACACTTATTGATGTGATCTCAGGTAGGCCTTGCACAAGTTTGTTTTTTGCCAGTTTGTTGATTATTTTGAAATTCAGATGGTTGAGTCTTCTATGCCAGATCCAACTAGGTGATTGCTTATGTTTGACTAGTAAGCAAGTCTCTGCTTTTGCAGTCTTCCAAACTACCACATACATGTTGTCCTCTCTTTTTCCTTCAAGTACAACTATGTTGGTTTGTTTGTGAATCACTTTGCATCCTTCTTTGCTGAAGTGCACAGTGTAGCCTTTGTCACAGAATTGACTGATGCTTAGGAGATTGAAACTCAATCCCTTGACATATGCCACATTCTGAATCTTTAAGTTGTTCTTCAACATTGTGCTTTCCTTCTTAATCTTGCCAGGTTTTTCTTTGCCTCCAAAGGTGACTTTAGGGCTATCAAAAGCTTTAAACTCAGTCAACCAATCTTTATTGCCCGTCATGTGTCTATAACATCCACTGTGTATGTACAAGACATCCTACAAAACAAATTAATTATTTTTAGGTACCCAACACTTTTTGAGTCCATGCCTGTTAGCATTCATGCCTCTTACCCTAAGTGTGAATCCAAAGGACCTTCTTCTTGGAGGGTTGAAATCATCAACCTCATATGTATAAGGCATGGTAGAATAACTTGTAATTGATCTACTAAAGGTATTCTGATACACTTTCTTGCTTTTTGGCATTTTTGCATTTTGTTTCACTCTCTCAACTTGTCTCTTGTATCCAGGGCCAGGCTTTAGCTGGTTTTTTTTCTAAATACATGTGACTGTTTTAGAGTTGGTCTCCTCTTATATATTGGAGGTGGAACATTCCAATCATCTTCTGAAGGGTAAAGTCTTCCTTTACTCAGTATGCCATTACCTCTAGTAGGCTGGTAAGATGATTACTATTTTCTTGTTTCACTGCACTGGTCTATGCCTTGACTGGTGCAGGAAAAGTGACAGACTTAATGGTTTGTCCTTTTATGAACTTGGAACATGTTTTGGTCTTTCCTCATCTTGACTGTTGTAGCCAAGACCAGATCTGGATCTAAACTTTTTTTGAGGCTTGTAAGCTGGTGCATTTATTGCCTCAACTGGTGCATAAATCTTCTCTGCTGGTAAAGTAGTTTCCTTAGCCATTCTATCAACACTAGATGATTGATCATATGTTGTTTGTTGAGCATCTGAGTGAACTTCTTTATTTGCTAAGTAAGATTTTTGTACATCTGGTTCTTCCTTCAATCTTTTATTTTCCTTTCTCAGATTTTCACATTCTTGTTCCAAAATTTCATGGTTTATTTGAATTTCTTCAAAATTGCTCATGAGCTTTTGAATCGGTGTTGTAGAATCCATAGGGAAAGTAGAAGATTGTGCAGTGTCAGAAGTAGATGCACTAGATGAGGATGCATTAGACAGTACCTCAGTTTCTTCAATTTACTTGTCCATCAGACATAGGCAGGCTTTGTCATTTTTTGAGCTGGTGCTTTCACTGGCATCTAAGTCATTTTCAGACGACTCTACTGCGCTATCATCCTCTTTACTACTTGTTTCAGCCTTTAGTGCCTTTCTACTTTTCTTTTTGTCAGTTGTGTGCCTCTTCTTGTCTTAAGATTTGTGCATTCTCTTTTCTTCATATTTTCTTTGTTTTCTTCAGGGCAGTCAGCTTTAAAGTGTTCTTTCTTCTTGCAATTAAAGCATCTTCCTTCACCATCCTTCTTCTTTGTGTCTCTATTTGAGGTTGATTTGTAGTTTGATGATGAGTTGCCTTTGAATTTTTTCTTCTTGAATCTGTCAAATTTTCTTATCAGCAAAGCAACTTGCTCTTTCATCTCTTGAGTCTCTTTGCTGGCTGAGTCAGCTGGTTGACTTTGTTGTGGTGCAATCAGTGTATTGGTCTTGTGTAACTCTGTTGGTACCCTATCTTCACTGTTTAGCTCAAATTCATGAGCCTTTAGTTGTGACATTAGGGTCAAGGTGTCAGTGTTTGCAAGATCCAATGTGCCTTTAAGTACTGATGTGATGATTCTCCATCTTTCTGGTAAACTTCTCAAGATCTTCAAGCATACTTCCTTTTGTGGATAGTTGTGTCCAAGTTTTTATAGTTCACTGATGATGCTTAAGAATCTGTTGTCATTTGATCAATGTATTCACATGTCTTCATCTTGAAGTTTTCAAATTTCTATTTTGCAGCAAATAGTTTGTTTTCTTTGATTGCCTCTGATTCTTCATTTACAAGTGCCAATTTATCCCACATTGCTTTTGCTGTTTTTCAATCTTTAATCCTCATGAACATGTTACTGTCCAGAGTCTTCAAAATCATATCCTTTGCAACATAATCAAGATTTTCTATTCTCCTGTCATCTTCGGTCCAATCCTTCTTAGGCTTTTCAGTTGATTTCCCTTGATTTGGGCATATAGTTTCCACAGTCATGATTTTAATAGGACCATCATTGATAACATCAAATATTTCTTCATGGGTTGATGCAAGGTGAGACAACATTCTTATTTTATACTCCTCAAAATTATTGACATTAAATATAGGAATCTTAGACATAAAGTTTGAAAAATCCATAATCACAGATAAATAAATATCTATGTATGTCACAAATTTAATAAGTGATCTCCTTCTTACCAGAAATCAGATTTGAATAGGTTCTGATACTAGGAACACAGATCCGATACCAATTGTTGGTCCCAGAGAAGGGTGGAAATATAGTCAGATGGGGGGGTGAATTACTATATTGGAGTTTCAAATACTTTTCTTGATGAAAAGCCTTTGTGCAGTGGAATATTAAAACCCTTCCTAATAAATTCTTTCAAAGTAATTTAAACACATAGATAAGGTAAAGTGCTGAATGTAAATGCTGTAAAATAAAGTGCAGAAAGTAAATAAACACAATAGTTATGATTGTTCTTATAGTGGTTCAGGGTGGTGTAATCCCTTAATCCACTCTTCTCATGTGATGATTGGAGGAATTCACTATTGTCTTTCACCAATACAATAGTTATGATTGTTCTTGGCTACACAAGCTTTACAATCTACAAACTATCACCCTCTGGCTACAAAAACTTCAGTGACTCAGTCTTCAACACACTGCTCCTTGGGAACAAATCCTTCAGCAGCTATCACACTTCTGTAATTCCTTCTCAGACAATCTGATTCAATTGCTGATCCAAAAAGATCCTTCAAGTTGCTGTGAATTCAGGATTCACAAGTCTGATTAATACCAGGCTAGATATGACTGTTATGCTCTGTTTTCTGAGATTGATCTCTTCTGGATATTGCTTTTAAGAACAAAGATGAGGGTTGTGAATTTGACAGAGTTTTGGCACTTGTAAAATTCGTAGATCTTCTTGTTGTTTTGCAATCTGTCAATGCCTTCTATTTATAGCCATGAATTCCTTGATTTTGAATTTTTCGTCCGTTGGCTATTAATGCTCAGAATAATCATTGATTCTGAATTAATTTAATCCTCCTTGATTTTGGTGATCCAGACTTTCATCAAATGTTCATCATAAAATCCGCCATTGATTGATTATGTATTTAAATGTGCATTGAATGCTTGATCTTCCATATTTTCCACATTTTTTATTAAGCATAGACAACTTACTTGACTCTGTTGTCTCTTCTTTACTTCACCGGTTCAGTGGTTCCTTCACTTGACTGCTCCCTTTAGGGACGGACCCAGTGTATTGAGAGGGGGGTGCACGGTCAACTCAACTTTTCAAATCTTGAAATTCTTAGATATCACTCTAATAATTTTCGGTTGTTTGAAATTTAAAATTGAATCCGGACTGTCTGTTGGAGGTAATAAAAATAAACCGTATCGAAATAATATACACTTTGGTGCGGTTTATGTAACGGATAGTCGAACAAAAATTTCGGTTTCTATATAACGCTAACCGAAGGGAAAAAAAGCTGCTGTTAAAAAAGGAAAAAAAAGGAATCGTATCGAAATTTTTTTAAAAAAAATACACTGTTTTATTCAATTGTTGTGCCGAAATCGAATTGAAAATTTTCGGTTGTTTGAAATTTAAAATTGAATGCGCACTATCTATTGGAGGCAATAAAAATAAACCGTATCGAAATATACACTTTGGTTCGGTTTATGTAACGGAGAATCGAACAAAAAAATTCGGTTTCTATACAACGCTAACCGATTTTCCAGTTTTTACCGAAGGGAAAAAAAACCGCTATTGAAAAAGAAAAAAAAAAAATGAATTGTATCGAAATTTATAAAAAAAATACACGGTTTTATTCAATTGTTGTGCCGAAATCGAATTAAAAATTTTCGGTTGTTTGAAATTTAAAATTGAATTCCCACTGTCTGTTGGAGGTAATAAAAATAAACCGTAGAAATAATATACATTTTGGTTCGGTTTATGTAACGGATAGTCGAACAAAAAATTTCGGTTTCTATATAACGCTAACCGAAATTATGGTTTTTACCGAAGGGAAAAAAAACCGCTGTTAGAAAAGGAAAGAAAAAAAAAACGAATCGTATCGAAATTTAAAAAATAAATACACAGTTTTATTCAATTGTTGTGCCGAAATCGAATCCAAAATTTTCGGTTGTTTGAAATTTAAAATTGAATCCGCACTGTTTATTGGAGGTAATAAAAATAAACCGTATCGAAATATACACTTTGGTTCGGTTTACGTAACAGAGAGTCGAACAAAAAAATTCGGTTTCTATACAACGCTAAGCGATTTTCCGGTTTTTTCCGAAGGGAAAAAAACCGCAGTTAAAAAAGAAAAAAAATGAATCGTTTCGAAATATATACAATTTTGTTCGGTTTATGTAATGGAGAGTCGAAAAAAACCCGGTTTCTATACAACGATAACCAAAATTCCGTTTTTACCGGAAAAAAAAAAAATGTCTTGGCGTGTCACCTAGGAAAACTGGCATGCGCTATCATGTGAACAACTACCTTAGCTTTTAATAGATATAAGATAAGAGATAAGAGATATGCATCAAAAGAAGCTAAAATAAAAAGAGCTACTACATATGCTCTAAGTAATCATCATTATGTAAACGTTTGACACACCCAAGTCGCAGCGCTATTGACCAGGAGAAAAGAAGCCAAAAATATAGCGAAAAGCTATAAAAAAAAATAATAATAATAATAAAAAAGATACTAATAAATACACAAGTTAAAAGAAAAAAAAAAAAAAAAAAAAAAAACAAAACAGATTTACACCTTGGAAACACACAGAGAGACAGCCAGGAAAGCAGAAGCGTGCGAAAGGAACTGCCTTTGATCGAGTATCACCGTCGTTCTTTTCTTCCATAAGCAAAGAAACGGAAGGAGAAGTTATTTTTCCACCTAAATTGAAGTTATAGTTATTTAATATGAGATTTTGATCTGGATCTTATTCGAGCAATTGTTTGAGTTTGGCATTTCCAATTAGGACGTGAAGAGCCACATGATTGTGATTGTTGATGAGTGGTTGGTTTGAATTAGGTTTATTAGTTAGGTTTAATTTGATATTGGGGGAAAGAAAAAGATGTTGTCCGATCATTTTCAGAACGGTGTGGAGTCGGCAAAGCTGATTTGGTCTCGGCTGCCGAACACCGATGAGGAAGCTGAAGACGGCGATGTCGTTATTTATAAGAAGACTGATGGCGGCACCGTTGAGAGTCTCGACTATGAAGTCATTGAGAACTGTGCCTATCGTCAAGAGCAGGTAACTTTCATGGTTACACGTCAAAAGCAGAGGATCCGGATTCGGTTTTTGGCTGCAAGTTGGTTAATTTTTTTTGTTGGTTTTTGGCTGAGCAGGCTCAGAGAGGGAAGCTTTATATGTACTATTCGGTTGGTGTGAAGTGGTTTTTCGCCTTATTGATTGGAATCGGTGAGTTTAGCTATTATTGCATTCTGCATTATGTACTAAACCTTTTGTCTTCTGATTTGCTTTGTTAGTTGGAATAGCTTGTGTATATAGTTTCTCGATTTTGTACCTCCTTTTCTTTCTTCATATTCTAAATTGAATTATTTCGCTAATAACTGCTGCAATCTGCTAGCATTGGCTGTTATCAAGTTCATGTTCCTTGAATTCATATTATCTTGCTCTTCTGAATGCTTTCTGAAAATGGGAACATCTTTGCCCCTGTTATGTAGTCTGATTCCGAAACTCTTCTCTCTTTCTCTCTCTTTTGAGTGAATTTCGGTTTAATGGTGTTTTGTGCATGTTTTCTGATTCACTCTAACTGGTCTTTAGTTCTTTACTTGGTGTGGGTTTATGCATGCCTGTGTATTCATTAAAAAGTAAAAATCTTTACTGGTTTACTTGTTGTGGATATATGTCGTACCAAAGATGAAAAATAAACTGTCAATTATGATCCAAAGTTAATGGTTTGGTCGTCTCTTTTCTTTCTTGGAAGGAGAGGGAGGAGGGGAGGGTGTGTTCTTCCCTTACACGACTTAGTTCAATGTGATACTTATGTGGCTCCTTTTCTGTGGATTTTATGTGTTATTTTGGTTGAATAACCACCATGCCAAAGGAGTATCTGATAAATTAGATCTGCAGAGTGAGCCCATATCTGTCTCAAGTTTGATGATAAAATTTCACCTTAAGATATCTAGACATGCCGTCTTTTATAAGTTTTTTGAGCTACCCATTCTCATAATAGATCTTAGTGCATCAGTATTTATACTGACGGTGTTTAATTCTTCGGCTTTAATTCTAGGTACTGGGTTGGCAGCTGTTTTCATCAACATTTCAGTAGAAAACTTTGCCGGGTGGAAGTATTCGTTGACGTTTGAAATAATACAGAAGTCATATTTCGCTGGATTTTTTGTTTACATTTTGTTTAATTTGGTGCTAGTGTTGTCTTCTGTTTATATCGTCACACAATTTGCACCTGCAGCAGCAGGGTCTGGAATTCCTGAAATTAAGGGATACTTGAATGGTAAGTTCACCTGGAATGCTGCCTTCTTCCCTTGAAAGTGCTTCAAAGCTTTTGAAACATCTTTATTCGCTCAATGTCTAAATTTGCAGGTATTGACACACACGGTATCCTCCTTTTAGAACATTGATTGGAAAAGTATGCTCCTCTACTTTGACATGTACTTTTTCTTGATTTTCGCTTTTATCAATAACTTAGATTTTAGTGTAATGCTCCTCTCTTAGATATTCGGAAGCATAGGTTCAGTTGGAGGTGGTCTCGCCTAGGAAAGAAGGTCCTCTTGTACATACTGGTGCTTGTATAGCATCTTTACTTGGACAAGTAAGTATTATGATGTCGCTGATAACATTAGATTCTGTAATTGCAAGAATCATGGTACTAATGTGTGCTATCTGTAACTATGCGTTGTTTAGATTCCCAGAATATTTAGCTATGTGTTGCGTTGAATTACATCTCTGCGAGGTGGGTGACTGCACTTTTATTGACTTCAACATGCCCCTCATGTGTTGAGCCTAACACAAGGAGCCTAGCCAACAAAGGACACAAAAGCATATGAAGGCCTGGGCCAACATTGGGTAGACAAAGCCAATAAAGAGGTTCAACATGTAGACAAATCAACATGTTGACTTCTAGACCTTCATATGTTTATAATTACAGAAGAAATTACCTTTTGCTCCTGTGGTCTGGCCTAATGCATGGCTATCCTTTTCACAGACAGACGGGTGGGTTCGATAACTAGTGTCCCTTTTTGGATCAATTTTACAACATTGAAACTCTTCTGAATCAGCAGTATATCCAATGTCATTTCTCTTCGCTGAATTGAAGTTATGGCAAATTTTTTTTGGATTTAACAGTCTATGCAGTAGACAATGTAAGATGAGAAGCATTTCTCCATAGGCATAAAATGATTATCCATTAAGCGGAGGACTTTATTTTAAGCATAAAGATTACGCCCTACTCTGCCAAGATCGGATTAAAAGGGTCAGCTACCCAGCAAACTGTCCTAATTAAATACCGCATGCTGTGACGGATTCGGACTAGAAAGCCTAAGACTGGGATACTTCTAATTACTGAGCTAGAATTCATCATAAGGAATTGATTACGTTCTCAGCTTCTTCCTAAGCAGCAGATACCGCATGCGCCCCGAAACCCTATTTACATTGGATAACCTTTTGACCTTTTTCAGTCTCTTTTCTTTTGGGTTTTTTGGCCACGGCAGAATATTCTCGAAATTTTCCGTACGAGTACCACACCGCACGTACTGGAAAGGCAGCCGGATTTTTCTAGCCACAGATTTTTTATCATCGAATAACTAATTTTAGGTCTAATGTGAAAAGCCATGTCAGTCCCTGATTGAGAATGGGTAGCTGGGGTGGGGTCTTGGAGGCAAACTTTTAAGTGGAAGAATCAACCTTTCGTTTCAGATGGAAAGATGAGGAGAGTTAGCTGCTTGGAGTATGTATGGCATTAAAAGCATCAAAATTTAGGAAAGGGGTGGTGTTGAGCGGTGGCAGAGGGCGATTTAGGGAAGAATGTTTAGTTGGAGCAAAAAGCGAAAGGATAATTATTTTATTAAGGGTATTATGTCATTTGAAATCTTCCTACATGTATTTTTCACTCTCCCGCCGGTGCTAAAAAATCATAATAAGATGTCTAAAACTGTACCACAGGACCTCGGGCCAAAACCATAGGGGCAAAAGGTAATTTCCCTAAAAACTGAATAGCTGCATTGTATCTTTAAAATATACTGCAAAAATTCTTAAGTCTGAATATTTTCCAGGCGGAAGTATTATGAGGTCCCTAGCCTCAATTACTTAAGTGCTTTGTTGTGTGTTCTATAATTCCTAAAAAGTATATTTTGTATGCTAAGTGCAATGCTCACCTGATTCTTGTGTAGTTCACCACTAGAATTTCGGTTATTATTTTTAAACATTGTTTTCAAAATGTTTATGATGGTGGTGCTTTCTTGTTGTCATCTCTGACATTAGAGATATCTGAATTTTCAGGGTGGGTCTACCAAGTATCACTTAAGTTCCAGGTGGCTACAAGTGTTCAACAGTGAAAGAGATCGTCGTGATCTTGTACGTGATGTGTTGTGTATATTTTGCGTGCAATTTATTTGGAATGAAATGGTGAAGAGAAATTATAGTAGGTATACTTGCCTTTTTGTTGGTTGCTAAAAAAAGGAATGAGCTGTGCAGAAGTAGTTTACTCAATCCCTAGTGGCCAGTTTTTCCCTCCGCTCCCCTCCCCTCCCCTCCCTAAAACACTAAAATAACCCTTCAAATTTGGTGGGTAAGAAGTAAAAGGACTATGAAGGTTGTAAGCACGGACATATTGAGGTAATCTGTGCTGTGCTGAAGAATTACCTATCAGTTGAACCTTTTCCCCCTCTTCTGCCTGTGTCAGGCACACTAGAGTTTACCCTTTTAAGGTGTAATTGATTATGCTTATTAAGGAAAATGAGACTTTAACCTTAGCTTTAGTGATGCAAAAAGTTTTCCTAAAAAAACTAAGCATGACACATATAGCTGTTATATATCTTGTGTTGTTGATTAACACTATGGGATATCTGTATGGATCATCAATTACTTTTGGAGTTCATCATTTTCTATCTGGATGTGACAAAAAAATTGTATTTGGTTAATATGTTTGACAAGCACAAGACTGGGTTTATTCTGATTTAAAGCTTATTTTAATTGAATGCAATGTCATGTGGCTCTTGATATGTGTGCCTGTCCCCAGCCATCCCACCTTCATTTGTATCATGCAAAGAGGTAGGATGCCTCTGATTTGAGCTTATTTGAATGTTTTAATGTCATGAAAAAGGTGACCTGTGGCTGTGCAGCAGGAGTCGCTGCTGCTTTCAGAGCTCCAGTAGGTGGTGTACTATTTGCCTTGGAAGAGGTTACATCTTGGTATGCTTCGTAACCTGCCTGATGACCCCTATAAGCTTGCATGTTCATTATGTACTTTTAAAGTTTATTTTGCTCGATTGAATTCGTCTGAGAACCAATTTTTATCCAAGCACTCATCTTGATCCAAAGATTTATATGTGGAGCTATGTTGTTACTCTTGCTTGCTTTTGGCCAAACTTTGGGTGTTGTTGAAGAACCCTAAGTAATGACCTTGAAGTCAAAACTAGCAATTCACTGGATAATGTCTGACTGTACAAATATTTGGCTAAGGTGGGGAAAGGGGCAATTGCTAAGTGATAGGCTGAATGTTTGAAATAGATAAAAGACTGATGGTATTTTAGAGGACTGGATACTGTGAACGCACGTTGATGGTTTATTCGTGGAGGCTTACCAAATTAACATGTTCAGTGGTGCTTGTAGGGTGGCATCATGAATGCATTATTTGGGAGTATATATCTTAGGTTTATCTTGTTAAATCTCTATTAGTAAATGTTGTCACCTAACTTGATATTTTGGAACGTGGTTCAAGGTGGAGAAGCCAACTTATGTGGCGGGTCTTTTTTACTTCAGCCATTGTAGCTGTTGTGGTGCGTACAGCAATGGGCTGGTGCAAGAGTGGAAAATGTGGACATTTTGGATCTGGAGGCTTTATCATATGGGATGTCTCAGAGTAATAACGTTGCTACATGATCTGTTAACTGAATTTTGAATTTGAACCTTTACTGGGATTCTGATTTAGTTTCTTTTTAGCGGGCAAGAAGATTACTCTTTTCAGGAGCTTTTGCCAATGGCTGTTATTGGAGTCATTGGTGGTCTTCTTGGTATGTGGCACCCAATCTTGTTACAAATTTTTTTTTTGGTCTCTGAATCATCTGTTGAAAACAACGTTTTAACTTACATGACTTTCATTTATCCTGTGCAGGGGCATTATTTAATCAGCTTAGTCTTTATATAACTAATTGGAGGCGAAACTACTTGCACAAAAAAGGGAGTCGCGTCAAAGTAAGCATATGACCGGGTTTTTCGGGTACATGCGTTTGTTCTGCGTTGCATACTGAATGTGTATTCAAATTGTAACTATGGTTGTCTTATCTGACAGATTATAGAAGTTTGTCTCATCTCAGTGATCACCTCCGTCATCTCTTTTGGGTTACCACTTTTTAGAAAGTGCACTCCGTGCCCTGAGTCAGACATTAATATGGGCATTGAATGCCCACGTCCACCGGGAATGTATGGGAATTATGTTAACGTAAGATCTCTCGTGGTGCCTTTTCAGCTATTATTTTGTACCTTTAAAATTTGTGTCTGTTGTATGTGTTTCCCTTATTTATTCTCTTTGTTCCTCTTTATATGTCTTTACTATCTGTAGGCAAAGCTGAACCCATTGTTGCGTAGTGCCGTGTTTTGATGTAGTTAAACCGTTTCATTTTCTTTGTAGAAAACGGTTCTTGAAAAAGGTTTCAGCTAAAGCTCAAAATGAAACTTGAGCCTATCGTTCGAACCACTTCTTTTCCTTTGTCCTTACCACAAGTTGTATATTTGTAAGATGAGATCTTAATAGACTAGATATATGTGTGCCTGCGCCCACCTGATTGTGTCTACCTGTATATATCAATTTATCCAAAGACGAATATGACAAAGTAATTTGTATGTCTGCAGTTTTATTGCAGTAATAAGAAGGAATACAATGACCTAGCGACTATATTCTTCAACACTCAGGTTTGCGAATTCGTCACTTTTCCCTCAATGTATCTTTCTGCCTTCCTACTTTGCTTTGTTATCATGGTCTGTTTTGTCTCTTTTTTGCTTATGTTGCTGTGTGCTTTCAGGATGATGCAATCAGGAATTTGTTCAGTGCAAAGACAATTCATGAATTCAGTGCTCTGAGCTTGCTGACCTTTCTGGTAGAGTGTTTCAACTATTTGCATGTCATATTGAATATCTCCTTTTGTAGAGTTTAGTTTTTGGATATCTCTGTTTTGAACTAGTGAAATTATGTTAGAGATATTTATGGCTGAGTTTGGTTTTTGGATATCAAATCTCTGTTTTGAACTAGTGAAATAAAGTTAAAGATATTTAGGGCCTATGCCATGCCCGACACTTTTAAGCTCCTCTGCCATCGATGTTTTGTGCTGCGTCATCAATTTAAAGTCCCTTTCATAATAAAACATGAGATTCTTTGGTGAGTTTCTACGAATGAAGTTCGTTGGAAGTTGGATTAGGGATTAGGTTGGATTTATTAAATTCCTTGACTGATGACATTTTCTGACTTTTTATTTGCAAGATTTGTAATTTATCCTTTTCTCTTTCGTTCTTTATCTGTATATTTTTCTGATGAGTGTCAAGTGAGAGTTGGATGTTGATGTGCCTTTTTTCCCATGATTTTTAGCTTTGCTATTAGAGTAATATCAGTTTATGTCTCTTGTTTCCAGGTTATGTTTTATTCGTTAGCTGTCATAACATTTGGCACTGCTGTTCCAGCTGGGCAATTTGTTCCTGGTATAATGATTGGATCTACTTATGGGCGCTTGGTCGGCATGTTTGTCGTCAACTTTTACAAAAAGCTGAATATTGAAGAGGGAACGTGAGTATTTTCTTTTTTGATTGAACTCTTTTAACCGTTTGAAGATGTCTCAAACCTTTAACATGTTACAATTCGTCATATCTGGAAAATCGGAACCTTTGGAGTAGTCATGTCTGTTTTTCATTTTATACTTTGACCATCCAAATTTATATTGATCTGTCTTTCTAGGTATGCTCTGCTAGGAGCTGCTTCTTTTCTTGGAGGTTCAATGAGGATGACTGTTTCTCTTTGTGTTATTATGGTGGAGATCACTAATAACTTGAAGCTGTTGCCTCTCATCATGCTTGTTCTCCTAATTTCAAAGGTTGAATTACGTCAACCTTTTTCTGTAAACGTTGGCTGTATCTTTGGCAAATCTTGAGTTTGTGTACCACCACGTGCAGGCTGTTGGTGATGCTTTTAATGAAGGGTTGTATGAGGAACAGGCCCGATTAAGGGAATTCCCCTGCTTGAATCAAGACCAAAGTACCTCATGCGGAGTATGAAAGCCAAAGAGGCATGTGGGAATCAGAAGGTGAATCTCATTTCAGTGTTAAAGATCTTGGTTCTGCTTTATCTGTTCGTTTGATAAGCTTTTCTCACGGAGTTGGAAAAAAACAAGCGCTTAATCTCCCTGTCATATCTATAAAGGCAAATGAGGAGGCTTTGGTTCTCATGGATAATGTGGGACATCTTTATTTTTAAGTACTTTGGTGTGGCTAATAATTCATGGTGAAAATTTTGAGAAGGGGAAAATTTTGTTTTCAAAAGAAATGCATGTCCATGGCCATTTGAAATACTCTTATCCAAACTATGTATATTTTTTAAAGAAAAGGAGTTTCTCTATTTGGTGTTCTATTTTCATTGATATCTTACAAACTTGTCGCATATTCTTCTTTCATTTTTCCCTTCTGCCTACTTTTCTAATACTGTTTGCCCTTGCATAGGTTGTTTGCTTCCCTCGGGTAGTGAAGGTTGCAGATGTCGCCTCTATGTTGAGGAGTAATCATCATAATGGCTTTCCTGTAAGTTTTAGGTTTCGTTTCCTGCGTTTTCTTTTCTACTAAATTTGTATTAATATTGCGTTCTGATAATATTCAGGTTATCGATCATACTAGAAGTGGAGAGACGCTTGTTATTGGGCTAATACTACGAAGGTAATGGATCGTATATATCAGTGATATTTTTCGAACTCCTGCATTGTTTTGCTGTCACAGATGAAAATGGAAGTTTTTTCTTGTTGCCATTTGATATAAATCATTGGTCAACTACTGAAACGGACGTTGTTCTGTTATATGCAGTCATCTATTGGTGCTTTTACAATCCAAGGTTGATTTCCAGCATAGTCCTTTGCCTTCAGAATCAAGTGGTGGTTCTCTTCCTATCAGGTAAAAAATTACTTGAGCTTTAGTGGTTGGGCTCCAATAACTCCTAGCATTGGCTTAAAATTCTGTTCATTTGACAATTGCAGGCACAACCTCAGTGAATTCGTGAAACCAATTTCCAGTAAAGGAATCACGATAGATGACATTCATTTGACTCAAGATGATCTGGAAATGTACATTGATCTTGCCCCTTTTGTTAACCCATCTCCGTATATCGTGCCTGAGGACATGTCATTATCAAAGGTGAACTTTTACATTAATCTTGCTTTATCGGATAAAGAAAATTTTGCAACATAACTAATGTTGCTATTAATTATACAGGTGTATAATCTTTTTCGCCAGCTTGGATTGAGGCATATTTTTGTGGTGCCTCGTGCTTCTCGTGTGATTGGTATGATAACTCGAAAGGATCTGTTAATTGAGGTACTGATATCTGCATAGCATGTTTTATATAACCTTGCATTTAAAGAAAATAAGACATGAGACTATCAAGTGGTGGTCATATCTCATTACGACATGTGTTTCACCTTCTTTTTTAAAAGAGTGGACGAGATTAGGTTTAAAACGAGTATAACAGATGTCATAATACGATTGAAGCATTTGATAACTCTTCAATAGGGAATCTCTGCTAGTAAAATTTCCCGCTTGCATATGGCTTATTATGTGTTAATGGTGGTATCATTCTTTCTGTGGTAGGATAATGAGGACGTTGCTGCCGCCGTAGAGCTTCAATCCTCTATTGTAAGGTCTCTATCCTGCATTTAGCCATTTTGGATTATAAACTAATAATTTGAATTCAAAAGTTGGTCTGCTCAACGATGGAACCTGTGGGGCCCGGGGATCTTGTCACACAACTACAATAACTACCAACAATTTGTCTTGCTCGTAACTCTACTAATGTTACTGTATAAAAATAATGTGGGTCTCTGATTTTGAATCATAAATCCGTCTCTGCAGGGGTCAGAAAACCGATAGAAGACGTAACAGGCAGAACGCGGATGATGGGGAACAACCTCTACTTGATGGTTTTCTAGTATAATAAATCCTCATAGAATTAATGAAAAATTATTAAAATATTCTTTAGTATTTCCTCCTAGCTATAGTTTATAGAGGCTGTATATACATGGTGTATTCATTGCACCCTTTATTTTGGGGTGAGGAAAAAGAGAAAGGAAAACAAATTGCGAATCACAGCAGAAGTTTTGTAATTGTCCCACTTTCGCCGTTAACGTGAAGAAATGTATTTTTATTCATAGCAAGAACCACTTCAGGATAAATGTATCTTATTAAAAGAGAGTCAAATGCATTTACAGCCTTCCACGTCCCCAGTTTTCTTTGCTGTTTGGTGCTTTGATTGTCTGACGCGTGGCGCGTAGATGTTCTGTTCCATTACACTCATCTGTAGTGGAGAACAACTGGCCATTAATTGACAACTAGCCACCAATTTTAGGAAACCCTTAAATATCCTCAGGATAGTAGATGGAGGTTGGAGTCCGAATGTTGAAAAACCATTGAAAAATGATTACATGGTTCGCCTTGGTCGATTTGACGAGACATTTGGAATGCACAATGGATTTCTAGCCTGACTCTCTGACTCTGCACATTACCTGGATCTACGACATTCACCGGTAAACATTAGATTTTACATATAAAGTGGTAGATTTGTTCTCTTTCATATTTCTTCATTCTGTCCAAAATTTTCTTTTTTCACTCCTCCTATTTTACTCCGCAAATAGCAGAATGGCTGAACAAAAATGGATATGGTTATCATCCACATCATTTTCTTAGTGTTGTTTATTTCTGCTTTTCTCTTGAATCTTTTATTTGTTGGTGTCTCTTTTACTTTTTTATTGTTATATTTATCTACGCAGAGACTTCAGTTCAGGTTAGCGGTACGCGAGTCTTATAGCTTTAGTTTTAATTTATTAATATAGGTTTATGACACTCCTTTTAGTAGGAGGCATCTGCCATATAATCTTTTTTTTCTTTTATTATTGAGGAAGTTGTATTTTCAGAAATTTTAATGGAAATCACAATAAATTTTCTATGGTTGTTAGCATGTTGGCTTAGAAATTAATATGGTGCTCATCAATTTTTTGTTCACTTGTAGTCTAATTACGTGTTTCTTTTTTCTTTTCTTTTTGCTTGTGAAGTGTGTATGAATGGATAAATGTTGATCACTTTCAAGAAGAAAATTACCATATACTCCCTCCGTTCCGAATTATCTGTGGCAGTTGTCAAAATTACACATATTAAAAAAAGTGAATTAATGCATTGACTTTAAAATAAAATGACTTAAAAGTCCTTGAATATAATTCATGTGGTATTCTTTTTTATCTATCCTATTGCAATAAATAAGGGTAAAGAAAGAAAAAAAATATCATTAATATTGCATTGAAAATATAACCGCCTCAGATAATATGAAATAAATTATTTTGACAACTGCTTCAGATAAATTGGAACGGAGGAGTATCAGATATGCCTTTGCATTCCAAAGGGTATGCAGAATAGGCCAGGTTGATCAGAACTAATTAATGATGAACTAATTAAGAATGTTCAGAACTAATTAAGAATGTTCTTCGGTTGTTCAACTAATGGTAGTGGTACATCCATTACGGATGTGCATTATATCTTTCACAAAAAAATTTATCATCATTTATTACGGTGGGATCACATCAATTAATATGTTTGATACTTTGATCCATAATGGTGAGATGGTGTGTTGTGGTACATGTTGGTTGTGACAGCTATATATATAATTAATGCTTGACAATTCTTTCTAATATTTTTCCTCTCACTTGAGGTTTTTTTTTTCTTCTTCTTCTTCTTTCTTGTCTCTGGTTTTATTGGATATCAAAAGTTGGGGACTGTTAATTTGTGGAGCTGGTTTCGGGGTCCAAAGTAGAGAAATTGGAAAATCAGGCGCTTTTAACCCCTGACAATTTTTTTTAGGTCGGACAGATTCTGACATTTTTTTTCAGGTTCACCGTCCAAATTTGGATGAAATCGTCCAAATACAGTCAAAACCCTCCAAACTTGGATGCATTTCGTCCAAATAAATTGAATGGACAAAACAGACGAAAATCGTCCGAATGTTGGATGCACCGTCCATTTTGTGATGGAAACCGTCCATTTTTGGACGGTGCATCCATCATTTGGACGGTTTCCGTCCATTTTGTCCAAAACTCTAAAACCGTCACAGTTTGGACGGTATAACCTAGTCTCTCCGTCCAAACAAAGGACGCACCGTCCAAATTTGGACGGATACATCCCTTTTGGACGGAAACATCCATTTTCAAACCCTTTTCAGGCCTTCTTCCTCATTTAAAACAATTTCACAGCCGTTTCAAGAAAAACCTATGAAAAAATGCAGTAAATTGGACGATTCACAGCATTTCAATCCTTTCATTTCACAGAGCAAATTTGGACGATTTCAATGGCTAATCCTTCGTCTTCTTAGAGTTTAGAAGCACCTAATGTGAGTGTTTATGGTTTTTTATTTTTTACAGTCTTTTCCAATTCCGTTTTTGATTTCGTTATTTGTTTTTGTTATTTGATTTTGTTGGGTAATCATACATACGATTTGAATTCATATCCTATTTGATTTTGTTATTTGATTCGAATTAATCCTACTAAATTTTGTTATTTGATTGTGACAGGATTTTTACGGTTTATGTCATCATGAATATAATGTTATTTGTTCGATTGAGATTCAACGGTGTTATAGGGTTTAGATTCAAATTCATATATTGTATGATTATATGTATATATGATGAAGTGCTTTTAGAAATCGAAATGATATGTATGAATCTTATAATTCGAATGGATATGTATGAAAATTAGTAATATGTAATTAATAGCTTAGGGTTTAAGGTTTATTTATGTTCATGTAAAATTCGAAAATTCATGAATAATTTAGAGATCGTCATGTTTCATGTTCAATAGTGTGTTATTTTATTGTTGAGTTTGAATTCAATTCATGTATGGTATGATTAAATGTATGATGGGGCATTTAGAAGTAATTTATGATAGTGTAAGAATATGTATGATAGTGTTATAATTTTTTATTTGATATTCTAGTGTAATTTTTGATAGTATAATGTAAGATTCTATGACAATGAGTATGACTGCCTTTAGTATAAATGCCCTTGAAATTATCGGTAACAAGAATGTGATTTAAAAAATTGAAACAAACGACAAATTAATGTCGTTTGAAAACACAAGAACGAATATTTCGAACTGAATTCCATGGTACGCCTCGGCCTGATGAGGTTCTTAGAATTGCATGATTTCCCTAGGGTGTTTTCGATTCCTTCTGATCCGCTGTGTCATGCCTAATCTCCAGGCTTTGTATCGGGGCTCCTGGTAGGTAGCTCGTAGAAAATTTCATTCGGTCTGCTCAACATAGTATCTTTTCCCGTCTCCAGCAGCCTGGTAAATCCTCAGCCGGAAGTGAGGCACCCTTTAGATTGAAAATATAAGTTCTGTTCTGCCGGCTCCGTCCGGCATCCGTTCTCCCTCGTCATCATCGAGTACTCTATGACGTTGGTAAAAATACTACTCTCTTCTTCTCTTACCCTCCTCTAACGTTACAACACAACACAACACAAAACAACGATGTTCCGAAAAACAAAAAAAAAAAGATGATAAGACATTTGGGTTATATATATATATATATATATATATATATATATATATATATATATATATATATATATATATATATATATATATATATATATATATATTTATTTATTTATTTATATGTGTGTGTATATATATATATATATACACACATATATAAATAAATAAATAAAGATATATATATATATATATATATATATATATATATATATATATATATATATATATATATTATTTATTTATTTATATTTATATGTGTGTGTATGTGTGTGTATATATAAATATATATAAATACTCACACGTATAAATCCTATTTACTATTTGTTGGAAACAATAATTTACTTCATATAGATATATGTATATAAAGTGAATAAATACAAATCCTATTTACTATTTTTCTGAAAACAATCTTATTTACTTTATATATATATATATATATATATATATATATATATATATATATATATATATATATATATATATATATATATATATATATATATACTATACTATACTATACATATTACCCTTGTCTTTTTGTCAAAAAAATATGAAATAATTTTAACAACTACATAAGGAAAATATAAAATCTTTTTAATCGCAAAAACACATGTACACATATATATATAGTATACAGTGTATATATATATATATATATATATATATATATATGTGCATGTTTGTGTGGTGTGTAAATTTCTTATTTTTTTTTCAATGTTACAATGTATATATATATATATGTAGTATACAGTGTATATAGTATACAGTGTGTGTGTGTGTGTGTGTGTGTGTGTGTGTGTGTGTGTGTGTGTATATATTTTGCAATATATTTTTTGTAATTAAATAATAATGTGTATTTATAATCACTCGCAGCTTTCCACATTTGGGACACACGGAGAATATATTCATCCGCGTGATAAGGTGTTTGATACTAAATTGAGGTTCCATTCGGAAAGAAGAATCTATGAAAAACTACAATCCGAGTTGGTGCTGTATCCTGACGGCAATGATCGTACCTTGTTAACTAGATTTGGAAGAATCGGTGTTTGGTCAATTTATTACTTGGTATCGTGATAATCGAGCGTTCAAAGGGCGGCTAATAGCATTCTTGTATTTCCAAATGGTTTATCCCGACCGCGACGATGAACTTTACATTTTAAGATTGGCGAGAATAGAGTGAAGTTCGGCAAAAGAGAGTTTGCAATGACAATGGGGTATAGATTTGGAGATGCAAACCTTCGATTCGTGGGTATCAAGGTGTTTTGAGGAGCCTTGTGACCTAAGAAAGTGCGCCGGATCAGAATTCATGGCAAAAATCTTAGCAATGCGATGAGGACAAGGCAATGCGACATCAAAAACCGTATATCGGATGGCTTTAGTGTATGTTATTTATGGCTTATTAATCGGACATGACCCGGAATCAGTAATACCGAATCATATATTTTATATCATCGAGGACCTAGAACGGGTTAGAACTTATCCGTGGGGAGTATCTGCTTAGCAACTTCATGTGGGCCGGCGTAAACAAGTACAACACCTATGGTTACCGGAGCCGAAAAGTGATGAGAGGCACACCGCCCAACGATATCCGGTTGTCTATATGCCTTACATGTGTGGGCTTTTCATGCCATTCCAGCCATCGCTCTGAAGGGGAAATTCGCAATTGTGAGAGAGGGACATGAGAACAATCGTCCTACCATGCTGAGGTGGAAGTTTTCGAACGGTGGGGTGTATTCCGGTAGATTGGCATCCCCACAGTTTGTTGTATGGGTAAGTATCGTATTTTCATTTTTATCAATTAACATTTTAAATATATTGTATCTAAAATCGTGATTTTTTCATGTATTCAGGACGGAATGCCCGGTGATGTTCTGAGAACCCCTGAAGATAGGGATTACGTAATTTCACTAGGGTTGCCGGCGGCGGATGTTATGGCTGTACCTCGTCAATTACCGGTCCCTCTCGTCAGAAACACACCACCGGTCCTTCCCGTCGGAAACACACCGTCCCGTGCCTCTGGTCAACGCATAGAACGTGAGCGTCCCGAAATTGATGAAGAGGACACTCAATGTAGCAAGTCGAGGCGTACACATTATGCGTCTACCTCCGCGAACCTGCAAGGCGATGACACTATATTCCTAAATGTGCAGGCTGAAGAACTGAGGCCAGTAATTACTCAAATCATCCAACAAGAGCTAGATAAAACTAACTCGGAGTTGAGTGTTGCGAAGACTGAGTTGGAAAAAACCAACTCCGAGTTAAGAAATGCAAATACCGAGCTTCAAAAGACTAACTCCGAGCTAGGAACTGTGAAGGCTCAGTTAAGTGAAACGATGCGTGGGTTAGCTGAACTTAAGGCTGAGTTGGGATTTTTTATAGATCAGCATTCAAAATTTGTCAAATGGGTGGAACTCACAGCACTAGGCAGGTATGAATTATCTTGCACATACGAATTTGATGAATATATTTATATTGTTAACACACGAATCTGAATTATTAATAGGGTGGTAATCAGTCATCCCAGTCCCAGCCTCCGCAACACTTCGACCCCGACGATCTAATAGGTAATTTGTATTATTAACATAGGTATTTTATTGTTTGTTATCGTTAATTGATGATCTTGATTATATTTGGTATAGAAACTCCCGAGGGTATGAGAGAGGCGCATTCGACACCATCATTTGCTACATTTGGTAAGTTATTTGATTTTTTATTTTGAACCTAAAAATTACATTGTGAAAAACTATCTAATTTTATTGCTGTCGTTAAATTATTATCTCGATTATATTTGGTATAGACACTCCCGAGCCTATGACAAAGTCCGCTACTGCCAACAGCCAGGCATCGGTTGTGGAGCGTGGGATCGATTTTAGTAAGTTTGTTGATATTTAATTTTGAAACTAAAAATTACATTGTGAAAAACTATCTAACTCGATTCCCATATTGTTTATAGGGAGTTGATGTATATTGATTTGTGTATTATTAACATTAAAAATCTAATTTTATTGCTGTCGTTAATTGATTATCTCGATTATATTTGGTATAGGCACTTCCGAGCCTACGACAAGGGCATTCATGACACCATTCAGAATCGGTTGTGGAGCTGAGATAGATTTTAGTAAGTTTGTAGATATTTAATTTTGAACTAGAAATTACATTGTGAAAAACTATCTAACTCGAATTTCATATTGTTTATAGAGAGTTAATGTATATTGATTTTTGTATTATTAACATTAAAAATCTAATTTTATTACTGTCGTTAATTGATTATCTCGATTATATTTGGTATAGGCACTTCCGAGCCTACGACAAGGGCCGCTACTGACACCATTCAGGAATCGGTTGTGGAGCCTGAGATAGATTTTAGTAAGTTTGAGGATATTTAATTTTGAACTAGAAATTACATTGTGAAAAACTATCTAACTCGAATTCCATATTGTTTATAGAGAGTTAATGTATATTGATTTTTGTATTATTAACATTAAAAATCTAATTTTATTGCTGTCGTTAATTGATTATCTCGATTATATTTGGTATAGACACTCCCGAACCTACGACAAGGGCTGCTACTGACACCATTCAGGAATCGGTTGAGGAGCCTCAGATCGATTTTAGTAAGTTTGTAGATTTTTAGTTTTGAAACTAGAAATTACATTGTGAAAAACCCTCTAACTCGATAATGTATTGAATATTGTTTAGCTGCTGGTCCAACTGATATTCAATTGGGGAAACAAAAGGCGGATTATGCAACTGACAGAAGATTGACAACCCGTTAGACTATTAACCAACCACGATATTTACGTGATGGGTCGCACGTTGTCAGTCTGCCATGTGCTACTAGATGGACAGCGTTGATAAAATTTCCGCAAAAGTTGGAAGACCAATTTATCTCATGGTACGAACAAGAAGATCCCCCCAATAGAGATTCCCACGGGCCTCGCATTTGGAGAACCAATGGCAGATCGGGCGGGCAAGGCGTGGTTTGAACGTCTCCATGGGCAGTATGCAGAGTTAGACCGAGAGGTATATTCTTGTAAATTACATTTTCATATGTCTGATTTCATTATCTCTAATTTTCATAATATGTTTGTATATATGTCATCATATTATCAGTGTGATACACATATATACGTAATAAGTACAAGTGCGTATATATATTAAGTGTGTGTGTGTGAGTGTGAGTGTGAGTGTGAGTGTGAGTGTGAGTGTTTTTGCGATGTTAAGATATGATATTTTGTGTAAGTATATGTCAAAAAGAATGTCACAATTATTAATAAATGAGGATACTTATACTCACACACACACACATATAAATATATATATATATATGTTATCATCTTTTATATATAACCGAAATGTCTTATCATCTTTTTTTTTGTTTTTCGGAACATCGTTGTTTTGTGTTGTAACGTTAGAGGGGGGTAAGAGAAGAAGAGAGTAGTGTTTTTACCAACGTCATAGAGTACTTGATGATGACGAGGAGAACGGATGCCGGACGGAGCCGGCGAATGTAACTTATATTTTCAATCTAAGGGTGCCTCACTTCCGCCGAGGATTTACCAGTCACGGAGACGAGAAAAGATGCTCTGTTGAAGCGAGACTAATGAAATTTTCTACAAGCTACCTACCAGAGCCCCAATACAAAGCCTGGAGATTAGGCATGACACAAATGGATCGGAAGGAATCGAAAACACCCTAGGGAAAGCATGCAATTCTAAGAACCTCATCAGGCCGAGGCGTACCGTGGAATTCAGTTCGAAATATTCGTTCTTGTAGCAACAAACGACATTAATTTGTCGTTTGTTTCAATTTTTTAAATCACATTCTTGTTACCAATAATTTCAAGGGATGTTCTCATACTATCACAAAATACGTAATTCAAAAACCATATATTTCAATTGAATTTTCATCTTCCACTACAACAACAATATAATCAACTTTGTACCAAACCAATAAAACACATTCGGTAAACAAGTTTCATTTATTACTACAAGTGATCACATTGACATCAACCAAAATATATTTGTATCGTTATGCAAACATTTCATCAGAATATATCAATCAAAATAAGAATGTATCATTGACTACCCTAATTATCCAAAGAATTTCAATTCCATTATCGAAATATATAATCAAAATTAATCATTTCTCTACCCTGAAAATGCACATACTACACTACGCTAAAAATCAAAATTTTATAACATTAACAATATTAATAAAAATCGAAAATTCATAACATTAATAAAAATCAAAAATTTATAACATTAATAAAAATCGAAACATTAACAATCGAAAATGCACATACTACACTACGCTAAAAATCGAAAATTTATAACATTAATAAAAATCGAAAATTCATGTGAACAAATAACAATAAAAACAAACACAATAAATAAATTTATTCAAACTTAAGTAAATGCTTACCCATTTGTTTAAAAATAAAACTCCGGTGAAATAAAACAACGCAGCTCAAAAGGACAAATATGGTTTTTTTTTTTTTTTTTTTTTTTTTTTTTGGGTATCAATGGTGAATTTTTGGTGTAGCAATGGTGATTTTTTTGGAAGCAATGGTGATTTTTTTGTGTGATGAAACGGTGAAGACAAGAGTAGGTGAAGAGAGTAAATAAGACATTGATAAGGGTTTCAAAATGGATGAAACTCGTCCAAATTTCATAAGTATCCGTCCAAATTGACGGCAAAGCGCCCTCTGTTTGGACGGAGAGACTAAGTTATACCGTCCAAATTGGGACGGTTTTAGAGCTTTGGACAAAATGGACGAAACCGTCCCAAATGTTTGACGAACCGTCCAAAAATGGATTTAATTACGTCCCAAGATGGACGACAGTGCATCCAACATTCGGACGGTTTTCGTCTATTTTGTCTATTCAATTTATTTGACGAAATACATCAAAATATGGACGGCTTTGACTGTATTTGGACGATTTCATCCAAATTTGGACGGTGAACCTGAAAAAAAATGTCAGAATCTGTCCGACCTAAAAAAAATTGTCAGAGGATAAAAGGGCATGATTTTCCAATTTCTCTCCAAAGTATTATGTGCATACATGTTCTGGATAAGCTAACTGAATCAGTGTTTGGTAGTGTTCCACGTGAGGTTCATGTAGTTGAAAGTCCACTCAAAAGACGACGAACAAAGAGGACAGCGGAAAAACCAAATTATAGATGGTGTATTAGTTCGCCTACGTATCTTTTGAAGTGTACGCCTTGATATAAATTAAAATGTATGGTTGTGTCATTCCTTCGCATGTGAAATGAAAACGTACTTTGTTTTACATCTATGCTGTCATGTCCAATAATTCTAGATTGCATCAGGGATATGCCGTGCCTTGCACGGCATATGTATTGGAACTAGTTAATTATATTAAACATGATTGTAAAGTTCACTCTTTTCTGTTCCGAGGATTCGAAATCCCCTGAGATGTTTATTATTATTTTAAAATAATATAAACATATTTCCAACCTCCTTTTTTATAAACCAAATCAGTCCAGTCGATTTGATACGGTTTTAATATGTCAATGTCATTATGTCATATTGTTAAATTTCCTAATAGAACTCGATTACATTAATTTGAATTACGGTTTTAAACTTGACTGATTTTGTAATTTTCCATTAGGATGACCCATGGCGTCATGCCAAGTGTCATAGGAGACCCACATTCGAATAAGCTTCTTTCTTTTGAGATCTTAAAACAGTTTCCTCCACATTCGAATACGCTTCTTTCTTTTGACATCTTAGAATAGTTTCCTTCGCTTATGGCCGGTAACAGATCCAAAAATATTATTCAGAGAAGTCTGTAATCTTTTTTTGGAAGTGAGAGCTCTGTAATTCTTTTCAAAGTAATTTTTTTACGGAATTCGAAATATTTTTATATAGGTAAAATATATAACATTCTCTTTTTCGCGTGGCCCGGAAACTCAAATTTGATACGTGTGGCTCCGCCACGGCTAATGGCTTGGTTTATAAGTAATTTATAACCAGTACTCGTACCAAGAGGTATTGTTCAAACCATCTTCCGACAAGAAAAAAGATGCAGCACCAATAAATCCACGAGATATTATAAAAGAGCTCCATTAAGCCTTGTATCACTTATCGAACCAATTCATATAATTGTAAAGAACATATGAGATATAGACAAATACGTTACTTTTTTATTTTTGTTTTTATAAATTACGTTGGCCAAGAGATGTTGAAGCCACATAGATTATTTGAATTGTGGCCATTATTACTAACCAAGGGGAAAATAGATAATGAGTGTGAGAAAATAATTCCATATTGATATGAATCAATCCATAGGCTTATAAGATTCCAACAAGGAGCATACAAATACTATAATGTGCTTCTTCATAAATAGTATTTCTAAGGCCATGGGATACGACTAATTCGCTAATGTTTCAAAATTTATTGTTGGCTCATTAGAACCATGAGAAATTTTAATGGTGGTAAATGACCACCAAACTCAAGAAACATGTGTCATCACATAAATGATTGTGTGTATGTAGATCAATTCTCAACCATCCAATTCAAGATTGAGTTTAGTGGTCATTGACCACCCTAATTTGCCCCACGAACCATATATATAAACCGATGTGAACCAATGCAAAGAATGCCCATTAATAACAATACAGAGCCTCCAGACGTGTAAAAAAAATTTGTAGCCGAATACAAACGTTTCTTTCTTTACCACATAGATAGAAGTAGATAAATGGGAATTAATTCAATGGCAATACTAAATTATACTTATTCATCCGATAAGACGTAGATCAGATGAACGTTCAAAAGTTTTAGATTATTTATTTAAATATAACAGGTCTATCATACTATTATTTTTTCAATCATATTGATTAAAATCATACTTATATAAGGATCTTTTTGAAATTTTCCACGACTTACAAGGCTACAAACAAGATGTATTTTAGTATCATATCGAATTTTTTTTAGACACATGGTGGATCTAACTGCCCCCTCAATCCGAAAAAAAAATCGTATGCATCTTGTTTTGTCTTTTTAAATTTTTATTTGCTCCACCCCTTATCTGAGATCTTACGTCTGCCACTAGACGTAGCTAATTTAGAGTGTTGCAGCTGTGACTCTATCAGTACCTGGAGACATAGGCGGATCTACCTTGAACATATGGGGGTCCACGGACCCCGCTAAAAATAAAAACACTCTATATTTTACATATAGAAAAATATTTCGGACCCCGTGAAAAAAATTATTTACTGCGTTAAATATTTACGGACCCCGTTGAAAAAAATTCTGGGTCCGCCACTACCTGGAGGACCGCGACCACCACTGCTTTTGTGACCGACCCTTTCAGCACCTGGAGGACCGCAACCACCACTGCTGTTGTGACCCCATCAGTACCTCCACGGTGGAGGACCGCAACCACCACTGTTGCTAATTTAGAGTGCTGCAGCCCATCAGGACGGTGGAGGACTGCGACCACCCCATCAATACCTCCACGGTGAAGGACCGCGACCACCATTGCTGCTAACTGCTAAGGGTGCAGCTGTGACCCATCAATACCTCCACGTTGGTCAACCGCGACCACCAGTGCCGCTAATGATAAGAGGAAAAAGTGCCGCTGACGATAACAGGAAAAAGTAACAGTAGTAGGCTAGTAGCACAAGCCGGAATTCACCTCCATGGAAACAGACAAATCACCAACAAAGAAACCACGGCAGCCATGGTTGCAGCGAGAAAATCAACCGCAGCTGTATGCAGCTGCATAGAGGAGTAATAAGTAATTTAGGTGAGTCTTTATAGAGAACTTCAAGATAATGGTTGATAGTATTTTCGACTACAGAAGTGCACAGTGCTGTGAGAGTATCAACAAATGCGTAATTATAAAATCAAGTTTGGTCAAGATATGTTTGTGCATTTAAAAAATTTCCACACATTCGATATTTAAAAGATGGATGTGGATTAAAATATTATGTGTGCTGAAATATACAAGGAAAAAAAAAGTACCTATAAATATTTCGGACTACATCGATGTTTCTTATATGTGATTATCCACTAGTTTTCGACCATGTGGTTTCAAAATTTATCCGATGTTTGTTTGACCTGAAACACGATTAAAAATCTTAATAATGTGGAAAACTATGCCACAGAATAAATAAATAAACAATGACAACTAAATTAATAACTAGAATAAAATGATAACGATATAATGTCTCCCTCCACCACCCTACTAGCACTGTGACTCAATTTTAACATATATCCATAAAAACCAATATTAAACTTTGATTCCATCAATCAAAATAGAACAAAAAGAACCTATGGCTTGTTTGTTTCACTGGAATGGAATGAAATGAAAGGAAAAAAAGGGAATGGAATGAAGTCATTCTATTCTTGCATTTGGCATGTGTGGTAATACAATATCTTTCATTCCATTCCAATGTTTGTTAACGAAAACATAGAGCAAAAGCAACCCTTCAAAAAAAGTTGCAAACAAAAACCATATATAAAACGAATCAGAGTACCCAGCAATTTACCCAGAAAAATAAACAAGATAAAACAAGCAAGAAGACAAAACGACAGAGAAGAGAAGATCTCAAGAAGAGAAATCAAAATAAACTATAGAGATTCGAAGTCGATCAAAATAAGAGAAAATATAGACAAGAGAAATCCAAAAATTACATATAGAAATTTGAGGGCGATCAAAAGGGCAACGTCCTCTTGAAGCAGCTAGGTTTTGAAATGAATTTGATGAAAAAAGGCTGAGAATAGAATACTAATGTGAGTGAAAGATGGAAATGAGGGGAGAAGGGAAGTAATAACGTATTTATAGGGGATGAGTGGATTCGATTTGTTTTGTTTTTTATTCTATTTTCTTAATGTTATTATAAAAAAATTAGAATATTGTAAAATCTTTAACATTGTAGATGTGTTATATTTTTTTTTAAGCATAGAAATAAAAGGCATTCTCTTTCAGACCCCCCCCCCCTTCTCCCCCCCCCTTTTTTTTTCTTTCTTCAAGACATTACAATTACAAATTAGGGAGTGGTTTAAAAGGACAAATAAGAGGAGAAATAGGAATCGGGACAAGTTAGAAATACAAATCGGGTGATAAAACAATTCCACTATTAATTCTTCTAAATCCATTGTTCAAGACAAATGGAATCGAACTTCAAATCCACTATTCCACTGCTTAGTTGTTTTTGACAAAAATGACCTCAAAATGATATCGAAAAATATCAAATTAGATGTCTAAATAAAAGGAACGAAAAAAAAGAAAAATATGGTGAAAGAATTACGATCTTTTGACGTTCAGATTAAAATATATTTTCATTTTTGTAACTAAACCCAATAAAAGATTTCACTGTCATGTTTATATATTTCAACTTTCAAATTATTTTTTTTAACAATAAACCCATAAATAAAATGATCCAAGAAGAAAAATTATAAATAAAAGGAGACAAAAGCACCAGTTAAAAATGAAACTCACGCTAAGCTTATACAAAGAATGAATCACGGTCTGATACGTTAAAAAAAAAAAATACATTTTAGTTATAACGTAAAGATTGTGTATCAAAATTGGTAACAAATTGATAAAAAAAAAAATCGCTTTTGTCCAAAACAAAACTAATAGATTGTTCGTTGATGATGTCGGATATCACCTACGGTCCAAAGAACCTACAAGAGCGATTCAAACAAGCAATGAAGCAATGGGGATCGTGAATTGGTATGATTAAGACCGAAATCGAGTTAGTTTTTCTCCAAGTTGCCTACGTATCCAATAGTTGAATTGGAATCAAAGTCATTCGTAGTTCATGGGCTAATTATATAGGGCGTCTCACCTCTTTTCTTGTCGAACAAGTCGTAGAATCCTTAAACCCTAAGGATCACCACGTGTTTATCTCTCCTAAGAGATAATCACGATATTATTCGAATTATAAGATTTTCTCCCGGTAATCCAGGGATTCTCTAATGATTATCCTATAATATAGGCACGCGTGTTACTGATCATTTAAGGAAAGAGCCTGTCGATCCCTGACGAGCACCTCGGGTCGTCTCGACCTGAGTAATGAGTCCTATCTCCTGACCTGACCGAGCTGCGCTGCAGTGCGGTAGCCAGGCAGGTAAATGGACAGACCACCCTCTTGGGGTAAGGTCCTAATACTGTAGGGCTCCTGGCCCTAAAAGATTCCCTCTTATCTTTCTCTCTCAATCTTGGGATGTTATAAGAGTGACACGTGGCCAGGTCTATTTTCACCATCGTCATAAGCCCCCCAGGTCTGGCCAGACTCCCTAAGAGCTGGGTAGACCTGAGATCAGCTCGGACGTTCCAAGATAACATGCTTATCATGACACGTGTCCTTGCTACCGTTTAGACTGCCGTATTGAGTGCGAGAAACGAAGCGTCGTAACACAATAATGGGGCGGTTATCCCAAGACTTCTTTTTGGGGTTTTATAACTCCTAGTCTCATCAATCCCTTCAGACGTTACTCTTTAAATCAAGTGTGAAGTCGGGACGGTTTCCATTCCATTATTTCATCTCTCCGATCTCCTTACTCAAGTAAGCCTTCTTTCTTTTCTGATTCTTCTAAGTCTTTTCTGTTGTTAATGAGCGAACCTGTAGTTCTTACTGATAGTTCCATTGAGGCATTATTTGAATCGGGCCGAATTAGAGGAAGAAGTTACCATCTTGGAGTTAATCTCGAGAGGCCCGCCTTTCTTTTTCAATCCTCCCCTTCTTCCTCATCTTCAGATTCGTCCTTTCCTTAAGGCCTTTATGGCTTTAAAATCACAGCGACTGCCATGGCATCGATACCAAAATAACTACCACGGATTTGACCCGCGTCTCAGTAAACAATACAACCTAACAAATCCGCTTTTCAAACCCATTATCCCGGCTCCTGGTGTTTACGCCTATCAAGCTCCGGCAGGGCATCTTGCGCCGTATCTGAGGAGCGACTCTTATGCGGTTTACGGTTTCCTATCTGCCCAGCCATCTTGTCCGTCCTGGAGCATTACGACCTAGGGTTGGCCCAGATCGTGCCCAATGGAATAAGGGCAATTGTGGGCTTCGCCATTTGGTGTAGATGTGCTGCATCCCTTCAAAGTCCAAACATTTCGGCCGTTCTTCAAATAAGCAAACAAGTGCCTGGGCAAGCTGGATACTACTGCTTCCCACGTCGGGGGGATTTCATGCCTGACGTTCAATTCACAGAACCGGGAGATACTTCGTACAAAGGTTGGAAGACCAGGTTCTTCTTTATCTGTCCCGAGGTGACCAGGAATGCAGGCGGTGGAACTCCTCGAGTCGACAAATGATCCTCGGCCTACTGACGTGGACAGGAAACTCTTAGAGGACATTCGCAGGAGTGGGGTGTATATCAGGGAGAAAAAGTATTCTTCTGAGATGATCTTGGCTGCCCAGTTACCCACCGCAGGCCCGGACCCATATAGGGAGTTAGATAAGGAAGAGTACAAGCTATGTAGGGCTTTAATATCTGTTCCTGGTTGTACTTACTTTATGCCATACTTTGCTAAGTGTAAAAATATTTTCTAACACTCCTTGTCGTCTACCCTGGCAGTGTCTTCCTTTGCTGACCTTTTGGAGGATGTGAACGAGGACGTGGTTCCTCCGGTCAACTCCGAAGAGCCCAACCAGAGACGAGCCGCAGGGATAACATAGAGCCGGAACATCTTCGAGTCGCTGGGGGGTGTCCCGACTTTCACCTCGGCTCAACTCTTGTCGGAGAAACCGGATGACTCATCCGGGGGCGTAGAGCGGATAGATGTAGATGAGGACCGGGAGATGCGAGAAGACGCGATCGAGCCTAGCCGGAAGAAGAAGGTAGTCTCTTCCTCTGCTCGGAAGAGTCGATCCAAGAAAAGGAAAGCGGGTCGGCAGACCATTGAGGATGTCGAAGACTCTCCTGAAGAACAACCGTCCCCAGGACACAATCGGTTGCACGAGCCGCGGATCGAGGACCTCGCCGCTGTGGTAAGTTTTTGTATAAATATGTCTCATCACTCTTTATTTGTTTTGCTTCCTTTTACCTTTTCTTTGTCTTCTCTAGGGAGCCCAGGTCGGCCAAGAATTCCTGGATCGCCTTGCTGAATCTGCGGCGAGTAAGGAAGCTCTGCGGGAAACGATCGAGGAGCTCCGAGCGAGTCGTGATAAACACAGAGAAGCCTCAAGAGCCAAGGACCAAGAGGTTGCTGGGTTGAAGAAGGAGCTGGCCGAGACCAAGGCCAAGTGTACTGCCGAGCTCCAGGCCAAGCATGATGAATATGTGGCGGAGAATTCTGAGCTCGGGCAGGCATTGGCGAAACTCCGTGCTGAGCTGGAAACTCTGAAAGCCTCTCTCCCGGCTCGGGATGCCCGAGTCGTGCACGAGTACAAGTCTTCCGATCATCTAGCTGGGGCCTTGAAGGTGTTGCTGAATCCTGTCATGCAACACGGGTATACGACGGGTGTAGACGAGGCAAAAGAACAACGTCCTGGTGATTCTTTTCGACCTTATGCCTTATCGTTCCATGTATAAAGAAGGAGCAGGTCAGATCTATGATGCCCGGCTGAGCGAGTTTAAAGCATGCGAAGATATTGGTGCCAAATATGCCCGACGTCGTCCCACTCCTCGAGGTAATCGTGCCCCTCCATCTTCGACGAGCGTAATCCGAGAACCCGTGCACTTTCGTTCATCCTTGTTACCGTTTTTCTGAAAACTTTGAAACTTTTTGTTGTCCAAGTTTATGTACTTTATTTATACTTTGTGGTGCCCTGCCCACTACGTTTTGTATTTTGGCTTTACTTAGTTTATTTTGAGTTTGAATTCTATCTTATGGATGCCCCTTTCCCCAGAGATGGCTTGCATTCTTGATGCGCTTGGATGACATACTTAGTCTTGATAAAACTACGTCCGACTGCGGACTCGGAGGCTTGACTAAGTCTTTAACCTTCTGAGTATAACCTGACCCGGTTAAAATCCTGTCCTGGCTTGAGGACTCGGGAAGCTTGTGGTATTCAAGCTTTCTGAGTCTGACTTGCAGGACTCAGTTAAATTCTGGCCTGACCTGCAGACTTAGGAGGTTTGACTTTTGCAAACCTTCTGGGTATAACCTGACCCAGTTAAAACCCTGTCCTGGCCTGAGGACTCGGGAAGCTTGTGGTATTCAAGCTTTCTGAGTCTGACTTGCAGGACTCAGTTAAATTCTGGCCTGACCTGCAGACTTAGGAGGTTTGACTTTTGCAAACCTTACCGGTATAACTCGACCCGCTTAAAACCCTGTCTGGGCCTGAGGACTCGGGAAGCTTATGGTATTCAAGCTTTCGAGTCGACTTGCAGACTTCGATTAAATTCGGCCTGACTGCGACTTAGGAGGTTTGACTTTTGCAAACCTTCTGAGTATAACCTGACTCAGTTAACAAAAATAATCACAGTACATAGCACAATAATATATATATCATGAAAGAATCATATATTTATTAGAACTCAAAGGTGTTTGATAACACTTTTACTGAAAAAGGACAACATAAAATGGAAAGATAGAATCAAGCCTGGATTCATTTCAGGCATAAAACCTCCTAAGGTTGTTTGGCATTCCAAAGATCTTGGTATGGTCTGGCCATTCGCATGATCTTCCGCTTAGGTAGTAAGCACCTTTGCCATGAACTTTTACTACCTTGTATGGACCTTCCCAGTTCGGGTTAAGCTTCCCTGGGGAATTTGCTTGGCGACCTCGTTCTTCCTTAGTACCAAGTCTCCTTCTTTGAAGTACGAATGCTTAACTTTAGAGTTGTAATCTCTGGGATATTCTCTGCTTGTACTTTGCCATCCGTATGTAGGCCACTTCCCTCGCCTCTTCCAAGTTGTCCTTGGCGTGTCTGAGCTCAATGTCCTGATCTGTAGAAGTGCATGGAGCTCGGTCCTCGGGGAGGAGCCCTATTTCGGCCGGAATTACTGCTTCACAACCATAGGCTAAGGCAAATGGAGTTTCTTTTGTAGCCGAGTTAGGAGTCGTTCTATATGCCCAAAGGACGTTAGGCAAATGTTCGACCCATGCTTGCCCCTCTTCTTCCAACCTCTTTTTCAATCCAAACTTGAGCCGCCTATTCGCTTGCTCTACACTCTGCCATTGGCCTGAGGTACCAACAAGAGGTGAAATGTTGGACTATACCCAACTCGACACACCACGACTTGAGCGCCTGTCTTCAAATCAGTTCCATTGTCCGAGACCAGATTTTGGGTATCCCGGCGGCGAGATGATGTTCTTCCACAAAATTTACGTATGGCTTTCCCGTGATGGTGGTCAAGGCCTCGGCCTCCACCCACTTAGTAAAATAGTCGATGGCCACGACAAGATCATGTAAGTTGCCTGGGGCACGAGGAAGGGGTCAACGGATCCGCCCCCCACGATAAAGGGCCAAGGAGAGACCAAAGGAATCATGTCCTGTGTTGGCTGGTGAGACAAGTTATCATGCACCTGGCATGACTTGCACCTCATTACCAGCTCGTTCGCATCGTTTTGCATGGTTGGCCAGTAATATCCAAACAATCGGCATTTACGAGCCAGTGTCCGAGCTCTGCGTGATTACCATAAATGCCGAGGTGGATTTCCTAAGTAGATAGTTTCCTTCCTCCTGGTAGCACACCTAAGCCATGGTGATATGAATGATCGTGCATGCGAGGATTTCATCAAAAAGAGCATACCTGCTTGCTTGTAGCTTGATCTTCCTGGACTGAGCCTTGTCAGTTGGTAGAATACCATGCTTTAGATAGGAAGTTATGGGGTCCATCCAGGTGGCCTGTTGGTTGATCGGCTGCACTTCGTTCAAGACATAACTCCGTTCAGTCAGTTGTTCCACCAAAACCTTTTTATCTGAAAAGAAATTGGATGCCAACTTGGAGAGGGCATCAGCTTTTTTGTTTCTGGATCGAGAGACCTGCTCTATATGGATCGACTTGAAGTTTTTTAGCAAAGCTTGTGCTGCTGTCAGGTATTTCTTCATTGATTCCTCCTTTGCTTCATACTCACCCTTGACATGATTGACTACCAGCTGGGAGTCACTGAATACATGTAGATTATCTGCTCCGAGCTTGGTGGCTGGCCGAGCCTGTAATTAAAGCTTCAGTATTACGCCTCGTTGTTTGTAGCCGTGAAATTGAAGCGCGCGATGCATACGGGAATTCCTCCTTTTTGATCGAGTGAGCAAAGGCCTGCCCTGCTCCTTCTTTCCCGGCAGGCTCCGCCAACGGTGGGTCCAGTATCGTCCCCGCCTGGCGCCGTTCTTTATCTGTCTCGACCTGAATACCTCGACCAAGAAATCGGCTAAAGCCTGGCTTTGACAATGATCCGGGTTGGTAGTCCAGTCATACTCGCCACTCGATCACCCATTTGGCTAGCCTTCCCGAGGTGTCTGGTCGTGCCAAGATCTGACGCAGTGGTTGATCTGTGACCACAGTGATTGAATGTGCCTGAAAGTATGGTCGTAACTTTCTAGAAGCATGTACTAGAGCCAGGGCTAGCTTCTCTGCATTGTTGTACCTGAGCTCAGGTCCATGTAAAGCCCGGCTCACATAAAACACGGGTGTTTGTATATTTCCTTCTTCTTTGATTAGGACCACAGTGATTGCCTCATCAACTACTGCCAAGTATAGAAAAAGAGTTTCCCCTTCCCGAGGAGACGTCAGGGTTGGTAACTTGGCCAAATACTCCTTCAGATCGTCAAATGCCTTCTGATTGTCCTCATTCCACTGGAAGGGACTTGCTTTCCTCAGGATTCTAAAGAATGGTAAAGCACGCTGTGCCGACTTGGATAGGAACCTACTCAGGGCGGCCATGCGGCCTGTTAGCCTTTGTACCTCTTTGATGCTTCTGGGTGGTGGCATCATTCTTAAGGCCTCGACCTTATCCGGGTTGGCCTTAATTCCTTCCTTTGAAATCATGTAACCCAGAATTTACCTGACCTGACCCCAAACGTGCACTTTTTGGGGTTTAATTTCATTTGGGTCTGCCTGAGTACCCCAAATACCTCTCGGACGTCGGTCATATCTTGATCCGAGAGACTCGCTCTTGATCAAGAGGTCATCCACATAGACTTCCATGCACCTTCCGATTTGTTTCTCAAAGATTTTATTCATCGCTCTTTGATAAGTGGCGCCAACATTCTTTAATCAAAACGGCATAGTAACATAGCGAAAAGTTCCTCTTCGGTTATGAGCGCCGTTTTTACTGCATCGTCTGGGTCCATAGCAATTTGGTGGTAACCGCCTTAAGCATCTAGAAATGCAAAATTTCAAACCCGACCGTTGAGTCAACTAACTTTGTCAATCTTAGGTAGTGGGTAACAATCTTTGGGGCAAGCCTGCTTGGTCGGTAAAGTCCACACACATTCGCCAGCTACCGTCCGGCTTTTTTACCAGGACTGGGTTGGCGAGCCAGGTCGGGTAAAACACTTCACGTATGATCCCGGCTTGTAGTAACTTCTCTACTTCCCTTTGAATGGCCTCCATTCGATCTTTTGCAAACTGTCTTTTCTTTTGCCTAATAGGCTTCCGGGCTGGATCCACGTGCAACCTGTGCAGGGCTAGCTCGGGGGACAAACCTGGCATGTCGTCTGTCTTCCATGCGAATACGTCCCTAAACTCCTTTAAGATTTCAACGAGCTCTGTTTTAAATTGACTTGGGATCCATGACCCTATGTTGACTGACAAACTTTCTTGTTCCTTTCCCAAATTTACTACCTCGATTTTATCATCGATGACCAACTTTCTTCTTCCTCCGGTAGCAATTCTTCCACGTATACTTGTTGCACCATCATTCTTCCATTCTGATGGGCCGTGTAGCGGCTCCTCGGTGTTTCGACGTCACCTTTGACTTCTATTGTCCCTCCCAGGTCGGGAATTTCAAACTAACGTGTGCCGGGAGATCACCGCTCGCAGATCTATTAGGCGGTCGCCGCCCATGATAACATTGTAGGTGATAGAGCCACGACCACCACATAACTCACCATAAGGATCCTGTCGAGGTGCTTTTCCAAAGGTGGTCGGCAAGTCGATCATACCCATGGGGTGACTGGGGGCCCTGCAAATCCGAATAGCGGGGATGACACGGGTACTAGCTCTGCATCTTTTAATTTCATGGATTGGAACACATTGTAGTACAGCACATTGACCGCACTTCCGGTGTCTACACAAATACGCTTTACCGTATGTTTATTGATTACCGCCTCGATAACCAAGCCTTCATTATTGCTGACGAGGGGAAGAGGATCGTGAGGACCATAAACGACCTCCCCGGACAACCTTTGTCTCTTTCCTGAGTCGGTGTTGGTCGGTGCCCGGTTACCACTCTGCTCCACAGGTCGGGACGATGTACTTGGACCGCCCGAGATGGTATTAATGGTATTAATGGGGCGATTATCTGGCTGGCCCTCCGGTCCTGGGGACGGATCCCTCCTTCGTCTGTAATCATCCTTTCGGTCATGACCGAAATCTCTTCTCTTGTATTCCCGTCTTCCCCGGGGTTCTGGGTGACGGGACTTATCTATGACCTCATCTAGTTTTCCTTCCATAATCTGCAGCTGCGTCGATCTCTCTCGTAAATCCTCAGCCTTGCTTCGAGTCGTGACCAATGTCCTCATGGAACTTACAAGATGATGGTCTGAGTGATCCTTTTTTCCGGGGACCTTTCATAGGGGCGAAGTGCGGGCAATGCCTTTTCTTTGCATTATGGCGAGGACACGCTTTCGCGTGATCGGTTTAAAGGGATAAAGTCCTCTCTTGAAGGCCCTCTTCTTCCCGAGTCGGTCGATTATGGCGCAGCTACTCGGTCCCATACCGGTTTACGTTTTCTATTAGCTCGTCGTCGACCTCTCTTTCTTAGGAGCTTCCGACTCCTCTTTAAGCGGTTGGCCTCCTCACCCACGACAATGTTTATACGCCAGTCCATACACTCATCCATTGATTTGAAGTCGTCCATTGAGCTTTGCATACAATCTACCTTCTCGTAGGCTGCTTCTGAAAGAGGTTATCGAGGAGGTGTTCATCGGCATTTCCGACCGCTGAGATTCCTCATTGAATCTTTTAAAGTCTTCAGAGCAACGCTTTCTTTCTTCTTTCTTCGACGAATTGTGAGGAGGTACGTGACATTCCTCTGGAAGGGTTTAGGCGTGACAAAGGCTTGCGAAAATTTCCTTGCCAGGGTTTCAAAATTCTCAATGGATCGAGGTGGTAATTTCCGGAACCACTCACGAGCCCTGCCCGTGAGTAGTGCCGGGAAGGCTTTGCACTTCATCTCTTCGGGTGCACAGTCTAAATTCATGTGTGTTAGATACTGAAAGAGGTGGTCCTGTGGATCTTTCGTTCCGTCATATGCTTCCAGTTTAGGGATCTTAAATCTCTCTGGGCGTGGGTAATTCAAAATCTGCTCAAAAAACGGTGATTCGATAGAGAGATCGTCCGTTTTCTTTCCCAGGATCCCGTCTAATTCCGCCCAGCGACCTCACGGGCTGAGCCTTAACTTTGCCTACATCTTTGCGTGAGGGAGGTGGAGGAGAGAGTTTCTCCTCTATCCTCCTTATTTGCCAGATTACCCTTTGGGTCCACGTTTTGTGGAGATTCCTCTTCTCGTCCTTTTAGGGCCAATCCTAGCACACTTTTGAAAGCGGGAACATCTAAATTACGTAACGCATCCAGCAAAGCCTGCTGTGCTGGATCTGCCAGCGTTTCCTCCGGGTTGGTTTGGGGTTGGCTGGTAGTAGTAGCAGTTGGGTCTACTTCTCCGGCGTCTCTAGCTGCCGCCGTTTGGGTCTTTTTTCCAGTATTTTTTGGTGGTACCATCGCTGTTTTCTTGATCAAATCGTAACAAAAAGAGAGCCCTCTTTCTAGCGCCAATTGATGATGTCGGATATCACCTACGGGTCCAAGCAACCTACAAGACGATTCAAACAAGAACAGAAGCAATGGGGATCGTGAATTGGTATGATTAAGACTGAGCCTGAGAGTTAGTTTCTCCCAAGTTGCCTACGTATCCAATAGTTGAATTGGAATCAAGTCATTCGTAGTTCCTTAGGGCTAATTATATAGGGAGGCGTCTCACCTCTTTTCTTGTCGAACAAGTCGTAGAATCCTTAAACCCTAAGGATCACCACGTGTTTATCTCTCCTAAGAGATAATCACGATATTATTCGAATTATAAGATTTTCTCCCGGTAATCCAGGATTCTCTAATGATTATCCTATAATATAGGCACGCAGCGTATTCTTGATCATTTAAGGAAAGAGCCTGTCGATCCTGGCGAGCACCTCGGTCGTCTCGACTGAGTAATGAGTCTATCTCTCGACTGACCGAACTGCTACCAGCGCGATGCGGTAGCCAGTGCAGTAAATGGACGAGACCACCCTCTTGGGGTAAGGTCCTAATATCTTGTAGGGCTCCTGGGCCCAAAGATTCCCTCTTATCTTTCTCTCTCAATCTTGGGATGTTATAAAGAATGGCATGGCGCTGCGTCTATTTTCACCATCGTCATTCGTGAATCGTGATAAAATGATAGTAAAAAAACCTTTAGTAACAACAATTGTTTGTTTAAAGCCTAAGATTGTTTGTTGCAGTAGCATCAAACAATTGATTTAAAATAATCTTCTCAACAAAGAAATTTGATTTAAAATAATATGAAATCGTCACTAATTCATGATAATATGTCAAATCCATACACCCACTTCTGCTTTATTTATCACATTAGTTTATTCAATACACCCATTTATGGTAATTTATCTGTAGTCATTTTTTCATCAACACAATTTAAAAATAAAAAAAAAATTTCAACTATTTGATCAAAATTTTACTTTTATTCTCTTTAACACAAATCAAGACAAAATAATTAATTTCAAACCCCGTTAGGGCAAAAAAATAATAATAATAATAATAATAAATCACTATTACATGATCTACGACTGGTTTGAGACATTATGACATTATAGTTTTGCTGTCAAACACTTCGTTGTATCGGGATGATAGTTTTCCACTTATTGAATAAATGTAGATCGTTTTTCAAAAATAAAATAAAATAATAATACTACTACACAATGAATAAAAGCTAGGCGTTTCCTAAGAATAGTTGCCGACGGTAATAGAATATTATATTGTAGCCAGCTTTTACCGGAAATCGTATGTACATGCATTACACGCAGCAATGTTTATTTATTCGACTTTTGAAAAGGTGTTTATGTACCTGTGTAATGAAGACTATACATTTTTCGGTATAATTTTATTTTATTTTATTTAAGCATAGAGATACAAGGTATTCTTTCGGACTTTTTTTCCTGTTGGAAAATAATCGTCAAACAGCCAAGACCGCACAAAACATGAATGAAAAGCGTTTGCAAAAAAAACAAAAAAAAAAAAAAGGAAAAACAAAACAACCAACAGTAATATGATAGTGCTAAAAATAATATAGAGTTAATTTTGGAATAAATATTGGGTGACGTCGCGTTAGTCATTTATCTTTAGAAAGTAAAACGTCTTAATTGCATTAGTAAATTGGTTATACTTGTGTTCTTTATCCCAAAATTCGACAAATTCGTTGATACTTTGTGTGCAGCGAGAAAAACTCCGAACCATCGTAGTACTAAATGCTCAAGACTGGTATGAATGTACATGTGTATATGTTTTGTCTATCTATTGGCACTATTCAGTGAATACTGAATAGTACTCTAAAGTCGACAAAGAATGGAAAAGAAAAGGCGTTTTGGTTTTCTCTTTTCTTTATTTTCCACTTTCCTAACATTGTTTTTCCTTACATATATGGGGAAAATTGGATTTTTCGTCCGGTAACTTTATCATTTTTCGATTTTCGTCTTATTTTTATTCCGGCAAGACTTTTAGTCCTGTATCTTTTAAAAACGTTGCAAAAATAATCCTGTCTAGCCAGAAGTGCTGACTGGACTCATTTTCCGACAAAACTTGATGATGTGGCTGCCATCTAAACCTAAATTCAACTCTCCCCTCTCCAACTAGGCAGATTTTGGAGGGAAAATTCCTCAAACGTAATTTCCCTCTTCTTTTAACTCCCTCCTCGTCCCTTTTCGCCCTTCTTCGTCCCTCTTCTTCAATCTTATTCCTTTTTCATTTTTATTACTGCAAAATCGATTGGAAAATTCGTTGATTTGAAAAGAAATCTACAAGATGTCATCATAACTCATAACACTGTTGATGAAAAGGCACTTTGTTTCTCTGTTGTCGAATGAATTCCAACAGGTTCTCAGTCGATTTCTTCTTATAATGAGCAACTGAAAACTTGACTGAGCCAATTTTGAGAGATTCGAATTCCATTCCTGGGAAAAGTTATTCTTTTCCTACAGTCGAAGAAGTTAATTTTTTTCCCTCAAGGCGGGAATTCAATTGATGGATAAGGTTGAGCAATTATTGCCATCAAGAACGGAAGCTGTGGAAGTTGTTTACCGAGTGTTCGATGAAATGCCCAAGCTATTAACAATTGAGCCAAACCATGAAATATATGCTGACAAAGATTATATTCTACCTCTACTTGATTGTGTTCCGCATATTTTTTACCACGGGAGTTCTTTAATTGACGACGGCGTTATTTTCGATTTGGGCAATAGCTCTTGGCATTGAAGCAAGGGCTGTGAATTCATGGACCAAGTCACCTGAGCAATATATGTTAATCTTGAACAATTCATGAGTGATTTGGGGATAGTGCCATTGAATTTGTTTATATGAAGCAGCAGTTGCTCTAAGTTGTTGAGCACACCAAGTGTTTGTGGAATTGTCCCAGTCATTTCATTTCCATCAGGTGCTAGAATTCTGAGCTGTTTGAGATTAACAATGTCGTTGATTGTCCCGTTGAGCTGTTTGAGATTAACAATGTCGTTGAATTCCAATGGGCTTTCTGCAAGGAAGCCATAAACGGGTCACTCCGCCATTAACATGACATCCAAACACCTTCCCAAGTGCAACAATCAGCTGCGGAGATGGGCTTGAGATATTCAAGGAGGAAGACCATAAAGAATTACGATCAAGCTGATTACAGTAGCCATGGCATAAAATTACAGTGTTAGAAAACAGATTGATAAGTAGAAAAATTACAGAGGAAGAAAAAAAGAACATGGTTGTTCTATGATGCTGATGCAGTGATGCAGCGAAAATGGATTGCTGCCGGCAGGTTTGTTTATGATGATTGGTCATTATTAGAAGAAGTAGGAAGATGACAAAAATATGCTAATCATTCTTGATTAATTTCTTGTAAAAATCCAGTTTTGGATTGGAACAGAGAGTCTTCGTCGTCTTCGTCTTCGTGTTTCCCTTCTTCGTCTTCGTCTTCGTGGTTTTCGTTTTTTTCGTTTTTTAGATGAATGAGAGTCTTCGATTTTTGGTAGCAGAAGATTGGGTTTTTGGGAAAGAAGATTGCAGCTGGGTTTTTGGGAAGATGAATTGTGGGAGATTAAGGAGGTTCCATTGGAGAAGAAAGAAGACGAGAGGGTTGGAAATGGAATGGGAAATTAGGGATTTAAAGATTGAATTCATTTTCCCGTTATTATGGACTAAAAAAAATGTGTTGGTGGCCACCTCAATAATGATGTGGCAGCCACGTCATCAAGTTTCACCGAAAAAATGCCACATCATCATTCCGGCGTAAAAGGATAAAAAATCCAAAATTTTTAAAATATACCGGACTGAAATTCCAACCGGAGCAAAAACAGGACGAAAATCGAAAAATGATAAAGTTACCGAACGAAAAATCCAATTTTCCCTGCATATATGTCATAGTTTGTTTGCTTCCTTAGGGTAGTGAAGGTTGCAGAGGTCACCTCTATGTTGAGGGGTAATGGGGAATCTCAGCAGTAGAATTTCCCGCTTAATTCCATGTGGCTTATTATGTGTTAATGGTAGTATCATTCTTCTATGGTAGGATAATGAGGACGTTGCTGCCGGTCTGTGACTTTTTAGCGACACATTTATCCTGTATTTATCAAAAATCGCTCTGTTCATACCGTGAGTCTATATATGCAGAGGCCAGAAAACCGATAGAAGACGTAATAGGCAGAACGCGGATGACGGCGGGGAACAGCCTCTAATTGATGGTTTTCTAGTATAATAACTCCTCATAGGACTAATGAAAAATTATTAAAATATTCTTTAGTATTTCCTCCTATAGTTTATAGAGGCTGTATATACATGGTGTATTCATTTCATATATAGTAGTATGCATATTAAATCTGCATGTTTGGTCGTCCGGCTTTTTGCGACGCTTTGGTCATCCGGCTTTAGCGACGTTTTGGTTGTCGCTATACTAAATTTTTTGTCTTTTTCCTTTTTTTTTTTTTTGGTTAGGTAAAACGAAGTCGTATGATTTGTGCACGAAGGTGCATTTCGATCTTCAGAATTTTTGGTTAAGTAAAACAAAGTAAATGCGATTTGATGCGGTGCCACACAAAACTACTAGAAAATAAAATATTGTAGTATCATATATGGTAGTATTATTATTTATCTTACCTTGTTCTTCTTACCTATTAAAGTTGCATACTAGGGACGACCAAATTCCTTCCCCCTGCCCCCCCTTTATTACGTATGCCTTTTTTTTCCTTCTTTTTTACTAATATATTTGCTATTGCGGGACGACGAACGACGAATTTCCACCGCCTTCTTCTCCAATGCCCACACTCCACGTTTAACGTTCCACTAGCGTTTTTTTGGCACCGCCCTCAGCTCGTTGGATATGAATAGGAGGTTTTGAGTCGGTCATGGATCATTTCCCACTTCCATCGTTGTTGCTTTCAAAGTTCGGTGAGACCCGATCCTTTGCGACAATTTGCTTTGATTTTCCATGGTACAGCGTTGTTGATTTTCGTTTTCATTCTGCAGGTTTGTTACCGCTTGTATCGCGTCTGTGGAGTTCTCGCCTGCAAATCGGGGCGGTGGCGGTGGCTATGGCGGAGTATCGGTGGTCTTCTTGCTTGGCTTTTGCTTCATTTGCCGCTTGGGCTTAGAAGCGATTCTTCGTTGATTTTTCATTTGAATTCATCGGTGACTATCAAATACCTATTTACATAATCGGGTTTTTGGTTTAAATCATGATTTAGCAATGCGACCATTATCCTCCAAATTCGGGCGGAATTTTTACGAGGATAGATTGAATCGCAATTTTCTTTTTGGTGGTTTATTTTTCCTCCGTGATTGCATTGTGTTATGATGCTCGATTATTCGCCACTTATTGAATTGAAAATCAAATTTTAGCACAATCCTGATTTCTCTGAGAAAGGGTAGTAGAAATGATGTATTTTTATATATGTGATGGATTTTTGTGTGTGTGTTTATCTCTTTTTCTTTTCTATGTTGTTGAAATGCTAAATGTTTCTAATTTGCTTGTGTTTTAATCGGAAGTTTTCCAATCGGACCAAGAATTGTGATGGTGAGTAAATGGTTATAAATAAATATAATTCATTGGATGCTTGGTATGAATTGCATTACGATATAATACTTGCAGGGGAAGCTCCCGCGATTTGTTTCCGACGACTGCTAGGGAGATAATTCCAAAGTGGATTTGATTCAAAGACAACTATTGATGTTGACGAAAAAAACTATATGGTCCTCCATTTAGATGATGTGATTCACTTTCGCTTAAAATATTTTTTTCGATTCATTGATTTCTTGATGTCCATTATGTATATTTTTGTCGTGATTGATCGGTATGTGATTGGTGGCAATGGTTACGGATCACCGTTAGGGGTCCAAATCTATGACAAATCAAGTGGTGAATGGTAAGTTGTTTTATACAACTGCAAGAGGTTATGTTGTTATTTCTTTCATAAAAATGTAGTTTTGTTGTTTGAAATGAATTTCACTATTAACAGGGCCTAAAGTTACTAAATGCTGGTTTGTTGTTTGATATGAATTTCAGGGTTATACCCACAGAGTTAGAACAGGGCCTAAAGTTTCTAATGGTTTGCTTCATTATGCTTTTAAATGAAGAACGGATACTGATTACTACGGGAGATTCTAATGTTGGTGGTGGCTTTTGGTTCCTTGAGGTGTGAATTTTGGCATGAAATGTGAAAGAACTTTTACGGTTTTTGATATTCATTCATGTTATTGTTAGATCACGCCTTGGTTTGAAACTGGACTTGTTGAATTAAATTTGAGAAACAAATTAAATTATCCCCCAATTTGAGGAGTAAGTCGTGCGAAGTGTAGAAGATGATCGCTTTTTGGAATCTTTGATTTTGTTTCTTAAATTGTATTCATCATTCTGCTTTGAAAGCAGATGGACACGCCATTTGTTAGGCGCAAAAAAGAACACGGGAGCAGGTGATTGCCTGGAGCAAAGGAGTTGTAGGCATTCTTGGAGATAAGCTTTGTTGTTATTAAGCGGACCTTCTGAGAGTCGGCAAGGGGACTTTGATTTCTAAACTAATGAAAGAGTTTCCATCCATGTTCGGGTTTTCCGTTAGTCACACTCTTCGCGCCGTCCACGAGAAGGAGCAAAATGGGGTCCATTATCATTTCACTTTGAAAGAAGTGTTATGGAAGAAGAGATTAAAAAAAAAAACGGAAAATTCATGGCCTCAGGAGGAATACATATCTCGAGCTACTTTGCATTTGGTTAGCTTTTTCTTCTTGATTCCTTTACCATTTATCATCTTGTCATTTGTTATCTTTGTATGTTCGTTGATTATATTTAGTTCATGACGGATGAAATTTCTTTGAATTCAGACTCTGATTTGTTGATGATCTTGCTAATTGAAGATGTCTTATTATGATTAAGTTTATATGCAATAGATTTAGCGGTATGGGTTCCCGATGTAGCGGATTTGCTTACCATGTTGTTGTTGGTGAATTCTTAGCTCTTTAAGCTATACACTGTTCCAACTATCGTGGAATACATCATATGTAGATGATGTTGGTTGCATTTATATGATTTGATTCTACTTATGCAAAAGTTGGCATGACTAGGATTGTGGAGGAGAGGAGGCGTGTTCTTGTAGACTCATGTTGCGTATAGCCGATCAGTATATAGCTTATCAACCTAAGACGAAAAAGAGGAGAACTCAAAATTTTAACATCTTTGAGAAGGCTGCACACTTCAGGCAATTCCGTTGTGCGTTTTACGTGTTTGCGAGTTCTTTTGGTGGGATTTGAGTGGAGTCATTGGTATTGATGGTTTTACACTGTGAGCCACTTTTGATGACTAGATTGAATCCATAATTAGTAGTGTGTGGATTGAGAATTTGCGTTTTGGGAAGTCTTTTTTGGTAGGATATTGGTATTGATGTGTTAAAGATTGAAATATTCAAAAAATAAAGACCCATAATTTGCTATATCTTCTTGTATATATGATTGTCATCTACAAGTGTGCTTGTTGTTTTCATTTATTGGATTTTTGAAGTTAATAAAAGAATCGAATCTATTTGACGCATTTTTTTTTACGCAGTTTTGCATCAGATGGTGAAGTTCTGATTGTTTCTCTATCCAGTCATCTATAAGCATTGGTGTCATTTGTTCATGTTAATTTGATTTCTGCCATATATTTTAGCTTTTTGTACACGAAGGTGCATTTCGATCTTCACTATCGTTTAGATGCTTTTCTAAGCATTGAAATAGGTTCGTGTTTTTTTTATTTTTGCTAAAGTGAATTTATTGCAGACATAAAAACTATAACCGGTTTATAAAAAAAATGAGGGCAAACAGTCATCGTACGGTCGCCTTTAAGTATGCATGTACGCTTTTTAATTTTGATAGCTAATATTAAGTTTTATAAAGATAACAATGAGAAGCCACATCGCATGCGAGCACGATTCCCCCACTAGTCATCCTTTATTTTGGGGTGAGGAAAAAGAGAAAGGAAAACAAATTGCGAATCACAGCAGAAGTTTAGTGATTGTTCCACTTTCGCCCTTAACGTGAAGAAATGTATTCATAGTATTATAATGTGCTTCTCCATATATAGAATAAGATTCCAACAAGGAGCATACAAGTACTCTAATGTGCTTCTCCATATATTGAATAGTACTTCTAACGCCCTAGGATACAACTAATTCGCTAATGTTTCAAAATTTAGTGTTTCTCATTAGAACCATATATATATAAACCGATGCAAAGAACGCCATTAATAAAAATATGGAATTAATTCAATGGCAATTCAAAATTGTGCCCATAGGTAGGTAAATGAGAATTAATTCAATGGCAATACAAAATCATGCCCAATAATAAAAATATGGAGCCTCCAGACGTGTATAAAAACAAATTTTATAGCACAATACAAACGTTTCTTTCCTCCACACATGGATAGAAGTAGGTAGATAAATGGGAGCCAAATACAAGCCTTTCTTTTCTCCTCATTTGGATACAAGTAGGTAGATAAATGGGAATTAATACAATGGCAATACAAAATCATGTCCTTTAATAAAAATACGGAGCCTCAAGATTTGTACAAAACAAATTTTGTAGCGTTTCTTTTCTCCTTACTGGTTGATAAAAGGAAATTAGTTCAATGGGAATACAAAATCATACATATTCATCCGATAAGACGCAGATTGGAGAAACATTCAAAAGATTTATTATTTATTTGCTAAATATAAAGGCATACTATTATTTTTTCAATCATAAATCATACTTATATAAGAATCTTTTTGACTTACAACATACTGCTACTATTGCAGACATCGATTGTATTATTATTACTAGTGAACGTGAGCCGTGCAAGGCACGGCAGGCCCAACATAAATCGTTACCAACGATAATATCAAAGAAGAGATCCCCAACGTGAAATAAATCGCGTAAGCTTAAACCGTAACAAATTCAAGGCACAAGTCAAAGAGAGCAACAGAAACAGATCACATTCTCGGCAAGAGTTAGCTCTTTCTAAGAGACGTGAAGATTGTGAATCACTTCTCTTCCAACCCTATAAGGGAATCCACCTACTAAATAAACCACAATATAATGCATCGGAGAACAATGTCATAAAGTCGATCCCTTTAGCTTCAACTTTACGTAATGAAATATTATACAAAACAATAAGCGGAACATAACTACACGGTCAAATCTTCCGGGACGCCTTAGCTTCCATATCATTTATATGCTTTAAAATGTGTTTCACTCATTTTATATACGATCTGAAGAATATAAAAAGTGATTTGGTATTCCAACGTCAATTTTAGGGACGTTCATACTGCAAACGGCCGTCGGTTCCACCGACATTATGTTGTTCAAAATAATAAAAACATTTAATGTGTTGTCTATGTGGTCACATGTGGGCACACTTTTTTGGCGCGGATATTTGTTTGCCCTAATTTTTTTGTTGTTTTATTTTATAGCTAAACTTGACTCATCTTCCATCGTACACTACACAGTAGAACTTCAAATCCGTCGGTCTTTTCTTCTTCTTTTTTTCCCTTTTATGCACAAACTACTAACGGTACACGTTTGATTAAAAAAAGTACATGGTTTTATTCAATTGTTGTGCCGAAATCGAATCGAAAATTTTCGGTTGATTGAAATTTAAACTGAAACCGCACTGTCTGTTGGTGGTACTAAAAATGAACCGTATCGAAATATACACTTTGCTTCGGTTTATGTAACGGAGAGTCGAACAAAAAATATCGGTTTCTATATAATGCTAACCGAAATTCCGGTTTTTACTGAAGGAAAAAAAAACTGATGTTAAAAAAAAAATTTAAAAAAAGTGCAACGTGTCAGCTCTGGAGGTTGCCACGTGGCCAATTGTGGAGCAACCTCCTTAGCTCTAGGAGAATAATGTCATAAAGTCGATCTCTTTAGCTTCGACTTTACGTAATGAAACATTATAGAAAAACAATAAGCGGACCGTAACTACACGGTCAAATCTCCCGGGACGCCTTAGCTTCCATATCATTAATATGCTTTAAAATGTGTTTCACTCATTTTCTATACGATCTGAAGAATATAAAAAGTGATTTGGTATTCCAACGTCAATTTTAGTGATGTTCGTACTGCAAACGGCCGTCGGTTCCACCGACGTTATGTTGTTCAAAATAATAAAAACATTTAATGTGGTGTCCACATGGTCACATGTGGGCACACCTGTTTGGCGCGGATATTTGTTTGACCTGATTTTTTTGTTGTTGTATTTTTTAGCTAAACTTGACTCATCTTCCATCGTACACTACACAGTAGAACTTCAAGTCCGTTGGTCTTTCTTTTTTTTTCCCCATTTTCTGCACAAACTACTAACGGTACACGTTTGATAAAAAAAAAGTACACGGTTTTATTCAATTGTTGTGTCGAAATCGAATCGAAAATTTTCGGTGGAGCAACCTCCTTAGCTCTAGGAGAACAATGTCATAAAGTCGATCCCTTCAGCTTCGAGTTTACGTAATGAAACATTATAGAAAAACAATAAGCGGACCAAAACTACACGGTCAAATCTCCCGGAACGCCTTAGCTTCCAGATCATTAATACGTTTTAAAATCTGTTTCACCCATTTTCTATACGACCTAAAGAATATAAGAAGTGATTTGGTATTCCAACGTCAATTTTAGTGATGTTCGTACTGCAAACGGCCGTCGGTTCCACCGACGTTATGTTGTTCAAAATAATAAAAACATTTAATGTGGTGTCTACGTGGTCACATGTGGGCACACCTTTTTGGCGTATATATTTGTTTGCCCTGATTTTTTTATTGTTGCGTTTTATAGCTAAAATTGACTCATCTTCCATCGTACACTACACCGTAGAACTTCAAATTGACTCATATTCCATCGTACACGTTTGATAAAAAAAATACACGGTTTTATTCAATTATTGAACCGCACTTCTGTTGGAGGTATTAAAAATGAACCGTATCGAAATATACACTTAAGTTCGGTTTATGTAATGGAGAATCGAACAAAAAATTACGGTTTCTATATAACGCTAACCGAAATTCCGATTTTTACCGAAGGAAAAAAAAAAAAAAAAAAAAAAAAACTAATGTTAAAAAAGAAATTTTTTATAAAATAAAATTAAAAAAATGCCACGTGTCAGCTCAGGAGGTTGCCACGTGGCCAATTGTGGAGCAACCTCATTAGCTCTTTATAGATTATAGATATAAGAAAAGATATTAAATTAAGAATGAGTCTATTTTGAATAGGTGAAGAACATAGTGTATGATGTAATATCGCCGGATGGATCAAAGATCCACCCGATTACGCAGCAGAAAGTACAAGATCTAGATCTAAACAATCAAAATACATGAATAATAAATCTAACCTACGAGGGGATTTAGATTACCAACCTTTTTATGGTGCAAAACGCCAAGAACAAGGTCTATCCAATCCGAGCTAGTTGAGAGCCTAGTTGAGAAGCCAAAGTCTTTCAACGTGTGTCTCCAAGCACCACCAGGTGGATGGTGTTTCAAGCCGCTTGACCTCCTCGATATGCTACCTTAGAAAAACCCGAAGTTTTCCTAAAACTCAAACCCAAGTACTTAGGCCGAAAATTCTAAGCCTAATACTTCTCAAACGTCGAAAATTATGTGTTATAAGGCTTGGGAGAACTTTCTTTATATAGGAGAGTAATCCTTGTACTCTAAGGATTTAATAATTAAGAGATAATTATTAGATTAATCATTATTCCAAATAAAAGATAAATAAAATAATTATCCTAAACAAATTAGGATAAATAATATTATTATCTAATATATTAACAAATAAAGGATAAATCACATGTCAAATAATTATCCAAGAAAACTAATTTCTTAATAATTATTTACCATCAAATTTCGGACAAACCCTAGAAGTTCAGAAATACACGAAATTTTTGACACATTGGGAAGAGTCATTAAAAATCTCTTTTAATGTATTTAATTATCTAAATCCAACTAAAAATTAATTCACATATCAATTAAATAGTCCAATCCAACTATTTAATTATAATTGAGGTGAAACGACGAAAAACGTATATCTTTATGTTAGGAGCCACGTCGGGGCCACGGACCCATATTCGATGAAATTACAATAAATTAAATAATATTATCCGTCGGACCAAAAATAATATTCAATCTATTAATTCCGAATTACACCACCATAAACCCGAAATCGAACTCATGCTGAATATAGATATAAACTTACACTCAACTTTGAGTCGATAAGCGTCCCACCGATATAATCATTACATACGGATAAATCCTCCATGTGATCGCTCGTTACGATTCGGGATATCTCCGTAAACCGTTCTCGAAACCTCTTATCCTTATTTACCATTAACCCCTAGTGACCAAATTGTTCATAACTAATATAATATGAACTACGCGCGTCGGTCGGTTTAGGATTAACAAATAA